>JAHZMU010002252.1:0-34548 GCA_027743725.1 Rambutsinella grinnellia | reverse complement strand
ACCTTTTTCTACGCTGAAATGTTTTTTGATGATAATCTAGTTTTTTAAATTTCGCGCCGCGGGGTTGATGAAATTTTAGTTGATGATCATCGCATTGTTGATGATCAGCAACACAATTGACTCCCCTTACTAACTGTTTTCTCATTTTCTCGCTGCAGGCTCCTCCAAAGCTGATTAACTTCGCATTTAATTAAAAGCTAATCAATACCGGTCGAAAACACCATCATCCCACATCAATTTTACGATCAACCATCGAATTTAACTTCAATCCTGTGATTTCTCTTCAAAAAATCAATCAATTATGCGTAGACAAGACAGTGCATAGTAAACATTCAGTGCCTAAACGTGCCTTTCAACTCGAAAGTGACTTTATAAAAATCAACTCGTTCTCTGCTTATAAAAACTCTTTACCTTGTGCTAAAGCAAATCATTCCATAAGCCTTAAAAAGCCTTGAAAAAGCCTTAATATAATCTCAATCACGTCATCACTGATCACCTCTTCCCTCAAATAATCACGTAAATGGTAAGCATTTTTTATGTAAAAATATTACTCAATCATACTCGGAAATATTTGCACTCTCATTTCATTCATGATTAATGCAAAATAGGCAACTGCATACCGATAAACAAGCGTAGCGAAAGAGACAGATGGTTTCTTTCTCTCCATCCCATCTCACTTTCTTTGACAGTTGCATACTTGAACAGATTTAAAGTGTAAAAAAATCTACTTGGGACTATCTGAGCTATTTTGCACATCAAGCATTTTAGACAAAAACTATTCGAATTGGAATGCCGTTGTGTGCCATCCATGTCATTAATTCCTGCTCAACATCACCTCTCATTGTCAGGCTTGAACTAAATACTAACATTTCTAACTAATCATCTAAAATATATTCTCCTCTTATTACAAAAAGTTACACAATCGTTTTCCTCAAAAAAGCTCAACCATTTCCTTTGATAATGGTGAACAATATTGACTTTAGTGAGTGGTTGCCACATTTAACCAGTATTGTTCTTGGTATGGATATGAAATGCAGATTGTGTTCTTGGAACCAGTAAGAGTAACCCTGACTTCCTTACAGAGTGAACAGAACCAGAGCCGCATCCCATGAAATAAGCTATATAAAAGTCTCTTATATTCTTCCTTATAGAAAATTGTACGTAGGTGCCGACCACGAAGACACTCACGCATTTTTTATATAAGAAAGGAGGGCGCATGCATCCTGCATTGCAATTCTCTTAAAGCCTCTTCCTCTTCTCTTCATGAACCAGCTCGTTTTTTACTACTACGACTGCGTATCCATTTAACTCTTTTATTCATCCCCCGCACCTGTGCCCATTTCACTAAATAACTGTCACATAGTTCAAGTGACACTTGAAAGAGTTGTATAAATCTGGAAGAGAATTCCAAAACGTTTTGGAATATACTAAACAAAGCTTGTTTGGAAGAGATAAATAGGCTCTATTTAACTTTAAAGATAATGGGTGTTTATAGGCATATTCGCATGAATAAGTTATAAGTGAATATGATGAAATGACAACAATAGAAAGCTGCAATGACACATCTTCCATCAAGATCACTTCAAAGCACACGTTTTCAATTGATTCTTAAACTATGAGCCATCTCATGTACGTGAAGGAATTATTTGAAATATCTCAAGTTTGTTCGATGTGTGAAGGTCTGTAAATAGCTACAAAACGTATCTCTCATCTCCCCCAATCCAATTATCACCATCATATAAAATAGTTTCTATCGATTAAAGGTAAACAACCGTCTTGTAATGAGCTTATAAAACCTTTTTCTCTTCTTCATTTTATTGTCTGGAATAAGTTATGCTTTACAACGTGCACTACTGCCTCCCCATTCATTCTTAAACGGTAGCAGTTTTCTCGAGATAGAATTAAAAAGGTTTAGTGTTCAGAGATTTTTCAAAGCTCTTGAATCAAATTCCAACTTTACTACCTACTTACTATGCTGATACTTGTCACATCATCAGCATTCTCAACTTGGTTACATGCGTACCAAGAATGTTTTATGAGTTTGCCATGTAGAAAAGGAAGAAACTGGTGGGTTGGCGTTTTGTTTCCTTCGCGCTGTGTGAAGGTGCGTTATTTTTCTACTCCTTTTCGGCTCTCTCCATATCTTTTAGGTGATTACATAAAGCCTACGCAGGAATCGACATTGTCAGCATTGAGAATTGATGGAAATGAAATTCCTCTTTCCAATTGCACACTTTAAAACTGCGAAAGCAATGATGCATGAGCCCACTATCAGCCTACACAGAAATGGCTAAGCCTTTTTCTAGACTGCTTTTGGAGACAAAGAATTTCAAAGTACAAACATTTGCTGTTTTGTCTGCTCAGGTCAGAGTTGGAATATAAAAATTTTCAAAAATTAATAGATTTGTTTATGAATTGTCTCTTTATTAAAACCAAGAGCTGCAAAACTGTCGAAAAACAAGCAAAACTATCAGCTTTCGAAACGCTCCAAATTCCTTACATGATTTATTTCCTATGAAATTGTCAAAATTAATGGCTTTGACCTATGATTTGAGAAAAAATGGAGCAAGAACTGAGATTTATTGGAGCTCGTTATGTTATTTATCATATCAACACGGCTCCTGCTATTTACATCAGTTCTAGCATAATCAAAATATTGTTTAAAGTGTAACACAAAATATTAAAGTAGATAAGCTAGGGCAAAGGTCACAACTTATTTATGAGTGTTAACACTTTAACACTTTTTGTAAGCTTAACGTCCATCCTGGAATTGTCTAACTGATTGGGATTAAATTAATAGCAGGTTTTTCGTAGCCATTTGCGTCTAAGTTTTGTTTCTAAAAATGGCGATTTAAATTTTATATCTAAAACTCATAATTTATCCAACATTCTCCCAATTATTATATTACATATATCTAATTTCCTAAATGGCTCAAGCTTTATGACCAACCTAAACTTGAAAACAACCCATTTCCAGCAATGAGCAAACTCTCTCAAAAGCTACATCTCTGTTCTTCTCTTCACTTGCATAAATGTTTTTCAAAAGCTTTCCCTAAGTTTTCACACTGTCATAGACATAAACGCTTAAACCTGTGTGTGATCTGATACTTCTGAGCCCCCAAATCTACAAAAAGCGCTGAGCATTTCAGTATGAAAAATTCTCTCAAATCTCACTCCTGTCATAACTCATCATGAGTTTACCAGTAGCAGTGGATTTTGGATAAAAGTGGTAGACACACGCTCAAAAAGAACTCCCAAATCGAACCAAAAATAAAGCATTTTTGAGAAAGATGAATATTCTTTCTATCAACATCGATGAAAGGAAGTGTCCTCTGCCAGAGACAAATTAGTATAATAAAATTTTTAATGATGTTCCTATTGCAATCTGAAATAAGTGCAGATGCAAACGCTTTTTTCTTGCTGTAATAATCATCACTGTTCTTTTCCCAAAGTTGCTCTTTTCTTCAAGAAGGAATCCTCACTTTTCATGAAAAATGTTCCACTCAACGAGTCAAATGAGGTGTATAGCATTCCCTCAGAATAATATTAGATCTTGTTCCCTCTTCTCTTCTCTAATTTCAAATGTTATTTTTAGATATTTTACTCCTCTCCCTTTCCCTTATGATTAGCAGGATACAGCCATGTTGCAGAGAAATTCTGTCTCTCTTGCAACTTGTGCAATATTATGATTGCTTCGCAATCTTTTACTACAGAAGTGGTCAAAAATATTATTTAGCCGGTGAATAACCGGCAGCCTAATATTTTTACGGTGTCCAAAGAGAGAGAGATGTCTGTTGACTGTAAAAATTTATTGTATTCTATCCCTCATTGAACACAACATAGTTCCGGTTGTTAATTTACATGAGTTAAGTCTAATGGGTTGTGTATGATTAGTCATGAGAATTGAGGTTTGGGCTTAATATAAAGTCAATTTATTACTTTTTTCCTCATCGGCAAAGCTCGAGATGTACGCATGCTTTAGGTATGGATGGACTATTGCCTTTGGCTCGCTTTCAGAGCTTTGGAAATGTTACGAAAGTAGTGCAAAACAACAGTCTTATAAAATCTATGTGATTATGCGTATTCCTTGGGGTGATCCCGGGGAGAAAATATTGAAAGAAATATGTTTTGGCAGAGTTGAACGGAGATTAGATTTGCAATGTTGAATTTTTTACAAGAAAAAATATCACAAGAGACAAGCACTGTCTGCTCTAGTTTTGACAGCTTGCGGAATACAAAATACGACCATTTCGCAATGGTTTTTGTCGATACTGTTGCCAATTTCTAAAGAAAGTTGGGCAGAGAAACCGGAGGGATACACTTGTCAATATTATTTTTGGGAGGGATAAAGATATACTGAAGCAAATTGGGTCTATTTATGCGTTCGTGTAGAATTTCAAAAACTACATAAATATCAGCGTTACTTCCTCTTGCCCACCAATCACGATTGCCCTCCTAATATTTAATTACTGTCAGAGATTTTTGTACGCACCCAATTAATTTTTTACGCTCTACATTGTAGACATCTTCGTTTTCCTCAGAAGTGAGATAGACTATTTCAATTTATAAAGTAATTAATTTCTAAAACGATTAACTTCTCTCCGACCTCGTTTACCCTATGCAGGTCGTAGACATAACTTATCTCCTTACACAGCAGCGTGCAATATACAATTTCTTAAATTTTTGAAGTTTTTACAACGCTTTTTTGTGCTCCACAAAGCTAAAACTTATTCCATATTTGTCCTTTGCACATAAAAAGAGTTTACAAGCGTCAGCATCTTCGCTTCTCCCTTTCTCCATTTTATTTGGTGATTATGCATTGTCCAAAATACCAACATAAATTACCATTTTATATACCTGTCCGTTTGCCCTCTGCACAAAATATTGCATTATTTATAAGGAAATATCATGACTTGTATTTTTATTATGGGGACAGTAAAAAGTTAACCCCTGAAGCTTCGTAAACCAGATTCTGACAAGATGAACTTTGCTCGTCTCCACACATCTCACAAATCAGTCAAGGATTGCATTTAGATGTCAAAATTTTAGTTTCAAAATTGAAAAAAAGTCGGGCAGCCTTCTAGAAAAAATGCGTGGGCTGTTTTTGATTTGATTAGTGTTACACTTTTATTGTTGTGGGGTGAAATTGTAAGAATAATAGTGGATAAAATTATTTATAACCTGCATATTTCACCCACCCACTTGGTCCAATGGCCAGACAGGATATAAATTCGTCTGAGAAAGTTAGCCAAAGGCTTTACATGGATTTGTTACTATTTTCACATTATTTTTATAAGAGCTTTAAAAGGCAAAAATAATGGAAATTAAAATGAACCGGACATTATTTTTCTCTACTTCCTACTCGCTTTCTGACTCTCGGGAAAAGAGCTAAAATTTGACTATAAATCTGACTCTGTAAATTGAGATGGTTAACTTTTCTCTGATCACGATAATAGTTTCCATTTACAAATAGATGACGAAGCAAATCTCTCTGATATTTCTACCAAAATGGGAGTAAATTAGAGGGAAAGCGAAGGTTATAATTCAATAAGGATATCAGATTTCTTTGAATTGCTCTGTTAGAAATACCATATTAAAAAGTTGGATTTAATCTTTGACTTTCTGGCAGAGTAAAGCCATTTCTCCTCTCATGTCTTGATTAGGAATTACTCCCAAGCAGAGAATGATTATAGGTTTCAATACACAAATCACGGGACAATGATCATTAAAGCTTTGCGTCAGTCAGTCCCTAGTTCATCTCAACCCTCACCCTTCTTCAGGATTACCCGATTACCCTTTCATTATCAGAAAAGATTTGTCCTTTTTAGATTTGTAAACAATGTAATTCGTTTACATTGATTTGTATCTGACGGGGAAGAAAAACATTTTAATGAAAACGTAAAATAATTGGACTACTAAAAATTTCATCAAATAGTCATTAACCATTAGGATATGGGATTGGAAAAATACAATTTAGTAAATTGATTGTTCTTCAATGTAAACAAGCTACATTGCCAAAGAGCCAAGCCAACTCAGAGTCAACCACAGTCACTCCTACAATTCTTTGGGGGAAGATGTAAAGAAGAAAAAATCCATAAAAGTACAATAGCTCCATTTACATATGTACCCGTGTATGTTCTCATCTCTTTCTAAACCATTTCAGTGTTGAGCTTTATGGAAATGAAAAATGGCTCTCTCCCAACCTCACTTTAGTTAAACGTTCCATGTCTTTTGTAATGGCTATGGTAAGGATAATAAAAAGGGAGCAAAGTGCTCTCTCGTTCCACTTTACTAAGCATTGAGTTAAAGTCACTCAGAACAACTCACCACCACCAGCTTCTCTCTCAACTTCGAAAAACTACCCTAGCGATGCGGAAAGCTTTCCCCTTCTTTTAGATTTTTCTGTTCGCCCTTCAGAAAACATTAGGGATGGAAAAGAGCATCCCATTTCTCTCTCTCTGGATGACGATGTGCATAACTGAATTAAGAGTTTTTGGGATGATGACACTAATGAAAAGATATCTACTTTTTCTGGCTCGCTTGCCCAAAACGGAGAGAGATATTGGTGGCTACCACCGCATGACAAACTTGGATTACGAGTCCGTCTCTAGGATAATGTAAAATATTAGGGTGATACGTTGGCTCCGGGACTTGAAGGAGACTTTGTAGTCTGAGCCGTAGAAAAAGCAAACTTTTTAATGGTATTGTTTTGTTTCGAAGCAAATAGGCATGAAAATGGATTTTACAGAAAAGAATGCTTTTTAATATAATTGGATGGGTAAATGTGCTGTTAGTTTAGAGTTTATTCATTGCGAAATAATTTGGATAGCTTTTAGTTAGAATTGAATGAGTAGATTTAGTGGGAATCATCAGAAAAAGCTTGTGGTGCTCCTCCCACACATAGGGCAGCAGGGATCAGTTGCAGTTGGAGCTGCGGCTTCACATTTAGGTGGGGTTGGGGGTGAACATTCACATTTAGGTGGCGTTGGAGGTGGAGATCCACAATTTGAAGGTGGCGTTGGTGGTGGAGATCCGCAATTTGAAGGTGGTGTTGGTGGCGGAGTATCACACGCGGGCTTAGTTTCTTTGCAAGGGTCAGGCTGAGGCTCTACCTCACAAGCGTTAACAGTAACTTTTGGAGGTTCTGGGCAACCGTCGTCTTCCTCAGGCTCACATTTTATGACTATCTCACACGTTATCCGAGATCGAATGGGTTTGGGAGGAGGCGGAGGAGGTTGAGGACATTCAAATTTTGGAACATCCATGTTACATCCACCCGGTGGATCTGGAGGCTTCTGATAACCAGGCGTGTGTCTTTCGCAAGGCTTTGGAGCTGATGAACATGGTGGTGGGGTTGGTGCAGGGGGAGGAGACTTTGCTCTCGCATCACAAGCTCTCAGTTGATCACAAAAGTTGGCTATTGTCGAAGGACATGGTCCAGAATCCGGGATGGGACAAGCACTTGAGTCACACAGCTTCGTCTTCGACTTGGCCTTCATCGGACACACATCTTGCCCAACCGGTGTGGGTGAACAATTCTTATTCTGATCTTTTGTCGTCATCCCCAAGAATAAGTAGCCAGCAACGAATGTACAGAAGCACTCGCCGGCTCCTTTGGCTAAGTTTCGCCAAGAAATTTTGCTTTTGATTTTACACAACTGATTTCAAAAGTGGTTTAGGCTTTTTTTCTGTGGAATATTTCACAGATTTTCTGCTTCCGTTCTCCAGAAAAAAATCTCTCCAGCATCATATCAAAGTATCCATAGAATTTTCGTTCCTCTCCAAATCATCTCTACGTCACCCATCATTCCAATAGCTCAAAACAATCTCTTTCCGTCACGTTCTCTTCCTGTCCCTTTATCAATACTCTGAATCTCCTCTCATGTATCAAAATCACCTAAGTCTGATCTAAAGCGATGGAGAAAAATCACTCTTGTTTCCCTTTTCCGCTCTCCATTTCAAGTAATGTCTCCCATTCATTCAGAGAAAACTGACAAAATGCTTTTACAACCCTGTTTGTTCACATCAGCTCTCATAACAATTCTCTAAGCCTTATCCCGGATATAAATACGTAAACAGCCCAATGTTTAGCTTGAAATCAGTAATGCGAAACGCTTCCTCCTTTCACAGAGACTAGCTATTCTTTTTTTTTCTTAAGCTATTTTCATTTCTAAAAGTTGATGCCTCCCCACATTACTCACTTTCATCCGAGAATGTGAAGACGGAACTAAGAAAGTGTCGAGTCATCCTCATCCACTCTCTCTCTCTCTGATAGATGATAATACATTTGTTTATGTAGTTATGAAAAACTTCCAATTCTCTCTCAACTGCGAATGTTATGAGGCGGATGATACGATGATAATCTGGATCTGAATTGGGGAAGAGATATCTTGATTTTTTTTTGTTTTTTCCAGCCCCATCACAGTTATTACTCTTTATTGCCCAAGTTTTACTTCAGTCAGTCGTTGATAATCGCTTATATGGCTTGTAAAAGTAGGGAGGCTTGCTCAGAAAGAGAAAATTATTGGAATGGGATAACATTATCATATCAGTTCCGGAAGAGAGAAATATTTATACGAAGCTCATTTTCGTTTTAAAGGAATTACGATGAGGCTTCATTACATTAAAATTGTCTTGTTCCCCGTTTTATTCGGTGCTGATGACACTTTGGATGATTGACTGATTAAAATTATTCCAAAATATAAGTGCATTCTGAATCTGAATATTATAAAGTTATAATTTTATTGCTGCGTTTTCTTCTCCCAACTCATTTTACTCGCGGAGTTCACTAGACTCTCAGAGAGAAGAGAAGGGAGCCATTCAAGAAGAAATTTTCTCCCTTGTAAAACATCGCAATAAAATTTATGGATGACAGATTCATATCTCACTTGTGAAATATCGTTTCGGGCTGAAAGAACTGCTTTTTATCCTATTGTGTGGAGAAAAGAAAGCGGAGAGGATGAGGGGCGCAAAGCTGGAGAAAGGGAATAGCTTTGTTTGCTTAATTCATTGTTGGGGACAAGCGAGGGTTAGAAAAGAAATGTCGGATTGTTATGAGAAATTGGATGGAATAAAGTGCATTGAATTTAAAACCCTCTCCAACAAATGGAAGATAGAAACTGATAGTGGAAATTGACTTGACCTCTTTATCTGATGGGGTTGGGGCGATAAGGGAAAAAATTTCGAAGAAATGTAATTGGACAGAATAAAAATGTGAGTCATTCGTTTCCAAAATGCATAGCAATTTAGAATTTAGATCGATTCTTAGCAAAGATCCTGTTTGTACTTTAGTTGAATTACCTTCTCATTTCAGAGAGAAAGTCTGGTGAAAAGATTATTGAAGTGAATCCACGAATTATCAAGGTTGACACTATAATCAAATCTACATGAGATCCTAATGCATATTCATCTCGTCAACCTTTAATCGCTTCACTTGATTTTGATTATAAAGTAGAGTTAATCTGAAAAGGATGAGAAATTGGGCTCTTGATTGGGAACATATTCAAGTTTGATTGCACGTCTTGTTGTGAATTTAGCAGTGGGAAAAGGTATATTTTCTCCTTAGATTGGTAAGTGCCTGCTATCTTGATCATTATGAGACTGTCCTGCTTACCCTAAAAATATTTAGATCTCCCAAAAAGATATCCTCTTTAAGCAACACAACTACTATTTACTAGTTGCTTCGTGGAATTTCCTTATCGATCTTTCTGGAATGCCACCGCCTTAATTAGTTCTCTCTACAAATAGGTTGCAGTTAACTCATTTGGAGAGCTCTTGAGTCTCTGACCCGGTCTAAAACTTAACTGCACTATGCAACTCTTAACAAATCGAGCGAAAATATTTAAGCATCTCTCATCCACCATCGATTTGCTTTTTCCTCCCCCAAATGACCAGTTTACAACTATCCCATTTATTTTTACAGAGATAAATAGCATATATATCTTTTGGAGAAAAAAGCATTTTTTTTTTCAATTGGAAAATGTATACATGAATTAAGATGGGATCAGCTCAGCCCCCTTGTCTTCTCCTTTTATTCTGATGCATTCTTTACTTCCCCCAACTTTCTCCCAGCAGGAAGTCGAGCTCGAGCTATAGATGACAGTCAATGTCGTTTCCAGTAGAGTCATGCTCAATAAATTCTGCTCGTCGTTAGCAAAAGCATTCAGAAATAATCTTACCATTCGCTTCTACTCTGGATGGCAAGCTTTTTTCCAAAAGATATGAAAATTGTCTGAATTAAGTGGACACTATTTATAGCTTGATAACACTATCAAATGAGTGGTTTGGTCAAGTCCATGTCAGCTTGAGTAAACAGAGAAAAATAAACAAACGCGGTTGATGATCTTAATCACACTTCACCCTCATCTTTCCCAAATGTCAATCCGGCTTCACTATCTAATTCATTATTCATATCAGAATATTTTGCTAGCCGGTATGACATGAGTGGTTTGTGTTTGAGAAACACTTGTGTAAACACTGCTTATATCTGATACAATTTGATGACTTTTCCCCGGGTAAATGTCGGATGTTGATGCATTCTTCTTATATCCGTTTCCTGTAGATTTTATCTGTTTTGTTCGCAGCTTTCTAGAACCTAGACTGCTTATTTTTATCACAGGGTGAAATTATGAGTCAACATGTTTCTCATTGGACATTCCCTGAATGATTCACTTTTACTAAGGTTCAATGTGCGTGAAAGAGAAATTTATGTAGCATTGAAAATGCTGATGAGTCTAAGCATTCATTTACAAATGACCTTGTTAGGAAAGTGTGAGCTTTGTAGTAGAAATGTGAAAAGTTGTAAAATATTTGATTTACGATTTTTCTTCCGCAGAGAAAAAATGCTAAAGTGAAATGAGTGGATTCAGAGTAATTTTTCCAACACTGGATCATCCCTTGGTCTTTATCTCCTATTTTTCTAAAGCTTTTTCTTCCCTGCTTGATATGCATCATCAAGAACGCATCACTGCGGCAGTCAATTTGATCTTGTCAAAGGGCGTGGAGAGTAAGAGAAGGGATGATTCCTAACTCAGGGGTTACTTCCAACACGCTTGAGTGAACCCAGAGATGTTAACGATTTATAGAAATCACTTTCATATTTATACCAAAAAGTTTGGGAAAAAAGTCTGCAGACAAACAGAATAATTTTTCTTGTAGAGAGATCCCATCTATAGAAAGTTCTTTTATGGGAGGGCAAAAACGGTTAAAATCTAAGAGTTTTCTCTACTATATAACCAATATATTTTATAGTTTGGAAGTTGAAGGAAATTTGTCAAAAGAGAAAGTTTTCTCTCTCTTTTACCAAGATGAGTTTGCCTTTTGGCTTGGAGTTTTTAAGGCAAGTTTCCAACTCCAATATCTTCTTCCCTAACTACGAGGTAACGACTAGGCGAATGTGAAAAGTCACTGAAAGCTTGTAACTTGTACCCATTTATATATTTTTTAGTGATAAAAGCGAGGTCTATGCCCGGCTCTCGGGCATATCACCAAAATAAGAGAGAGAGAATAGTTTGACGTATAAAAAGTGAACATTTCCTGGCGCCACAATGTCGGCTTTCACTATCTAAAGATGTGCAGGGAATAGGCAAGCTCAGCAGTTCTCTCTCAAGTAATACATAATAGTTAAAGTACAGTTTTCTCCACGACGGAAACTGAAAACTATCATAATAATATTTGAAGCTGAAGCCATTTCTCGGAGAGGGCGAGGCATCCAACCACGAACGATGTTTTTATATGACATCTCAATATATACTCGGGGAGAACGTGGAAAGAGATTGTCGTCATTTCACAACTTTTTTTTAAAACGGTAGTAAAAGCAAGATGAGTTTATAGCTTTCCGTATCCACTGGTAAGGAACTGGAAAGGGTTGAAGTCCGGAAAGAGAGAACATGGCTGTCAGTTTGTAAAGTTTTCAGTTAAAATATGAAATTGATTGTGCTTAATAGTCGGGACATTTATATTTTTCATTCTACAATTTCCCCACAACACCCCCCGCAAGTATCTACTTGGTTAATTAGACCATCAGATAAAGGATATATATTTTTTTATCATTAATTCATTTCTCTATAAAAGTAATCACTTTTATCTCCCAAGTAAGCCCTGCACTTGCATAAACTTTTATGCAACTTATTCCCTTGCACCACTCCAAATTAAGAATGAATCTTTCCCTTCTCATTACTTTCCCCTGCACAACAATCAAGACAACTGTCATCGGGAAAGCATAAATAAATTCATTTCTTTGAGACTGCTTGGCTTGCACTTAGAAGAGAGAATTGTCTTTAGAAAAACATTCTTTTCTTCCCAAAGATACTTTTACAACCCTAATGTTTCTCTAAAGTCAATGCCAATTCCTTTTCTTCTCTTTATGTCTCGTAATGTACCCGAAAACTTCTACTTTTCCAAACAACAAGATAATGACAGAAATAATTCCTTATAAGGGTTGTTTTTTCTTCTCTGAGATGAAGCCGTTAACCGGCAAACTTTCTCCCCGGCGCCACCAAGTCTATTCTTTAGGATTGGTTGGCTTTCTCTACTTTCACCCGCCTCCTGGTCACACCCCTATCCGGCTTTTCCTATGCTGATGCTCCGCTTCTGCTCTGATTTTTTCAAGCTCATGCCAGCATGAAATGCGAAGATCCTTTTTGCCCCTTTCCCAAAAGCTTGGGCTTAGCTTTCTACTCCTTTCCCTCGACTAGCTGACGTCGCCTTGTCTCCCTGTCCTTCAACTTTGCTCACTCATTCATTCAAGTTGCTTGCACTCAAAAGGAGCTTCGTATTCTCTCCCTCTTTCGCCCCTTATTTTTCTTGAGAAGAGAAGCTTTTCACAAGTCATAAGTTGCCCTCTTCTCTTAACTAGTAATACCTCTTGATCCTCTGCCTCCGCTTCTTCATTACTAAATATATAGTAAAAGTCCTTCAAATTCTTGCCCAATCTATTTCTCTAACAGGAAATTGCTCACTTGTCAAGTCAAGAGTGATATCCACTATAAAAGTAAACAAAATAGTTAATAGACTTCCCCAAAAATAATAGCAGGACACTACTCCGTTCAGGGTGAAAGAACTCTATAAAATTATGGTGAATAGTAAATTAGAGATTAGAGAAATTATTCGGGGAAAGAACCCATTTCCTCCCGACATTACTATTCCAACTGCAACTAGGGATTTGGAGGAATTAACTCCAAAATTAGTTACTAAAATCAATACCACCCCAACTATTATTCAGGGTCATACTTTACTCGGTGAGGGAGCAGGGCAATCTGAAACTATTGAGGAAGTAATGCAGTTCTCTCTTAACCCCTTCATGTCTCTTCAAGAAGAGGTTTCACCTTCACAATTTTATTTGCTCTCCTCATTACTACTTAATCGAGGGCGTGAACACCGACTATTGAAAATTCTTGCTTTTGGAGTGAACGATCCACCACCCACGCAAAAAAATCCAGTTAGCTAGCACACAATAAGAGTCAGACAGAATCTCTCTTTTACTATTTTGTGGGTTGATTTGCATTTTCGTGACAAAAAACGTAAAGTCTACCTCGTCTACTCCGTCTACTAAATACTGTATGAGATTACCCCTCTCCACCTTTAAGAAGGTGGATACCAGTCAACACTGTGACTTCTTCAGTCTGATTTGGGCATAGGAGATAAGAGAAAAATGTACTATTAAGGCCAGCATAAGTTGTTTAAGGAAAGAGTGAATATTTAGGGGAGATTTGTATGCAATAATCATCCCATCTCCTGAGATCTTGCATAGCTGTTGAGTGATTGTTCTCTCATTACTCACTTCTAAGAATTTTGAGAATTCATCAATGAGACCCCAATCGTGTTATAGCCACGCAGAAAATTACTTTTCTCTCTTAAAATCGCTATGAGGCAATAACGGGATTGGTGACTGGAAAGTAAGTTTTTTTTTCATAATTACTTTTTTTACGCATGCAACTCGCATAAAGGCCTTAGGGAACCTTTTTATGTGTAGGCGCGTAGAAATTAGTTAAGTTGTAGGCAATTAGAAAATGCATTTACACAATTAGTTCATATCACTCAACGAGAAAGCCAGTACGTGACTTTTAGCAAAACATATCTTCTGATCAAGTGGGTGCTTATGCTCAAACTCTGTTTTAAATTGGAATACACTTGAGCTCATTGCCAATTGCCACTGTGTGTGGCACTAATCATGTATTGGAATGTCTTTGCTCTTCTCCCGTATATAATTTAATGTGTAGCAATCTCAGCAAAAAACGAGCCAAGAGCTCCCCATTTTTTGCTGTAATACTTGCAAAGTATTTGTAAATGATTACGTAATCTCTTGTAGAATGGCATGGGGCGATATGAACTCCTTATAACTGGAAGCCTTCCAGGCAATATACTACTTATATTTAACTTAATTATTCATAAGCCACAGCAAAATATTAGCCAAGCAGTCTCAAGTTGAGGCTTTCAACAACATTTTCTTGATTTTCATTGACATTTGATAACTCTCTGAGGTTGACAGCCTCATTCTCATGCATATCAAATTCCACAAAGCGGATGTGGATAATACGCAAATGCCGCAAACATCAGTCATAAATAAAATGTGTCATAATAAATTAATAGTGCCACGTAGCTCAATTATAAATTAATCATAAATAAAAAAAGTCATAATTTTAATCCGGATGTCCTTCTCTTTCAGGTTGACAATCCACCTTATCATTCGTCATTGATGATAAGATAGCTTATCTCAAAAATTACACATCGGCAATCTGAAGATCATTTCGGTGTTCGGCTACAACCTCTCTTCCGAACTAACACAAACGGGATGTGAGCTGAAAAGTGATCCGATCCACAATCCACCTCCGGTGTTCAAGATGCTACTCCACACAAGAGAATGAAGAGGGGATCCCAAAAATTTTTCTCAAAGCTTTTGATGCTCTCGAGACACAGAGACGAATAGAGAGTGCATCTATTTTTTAGTGTGAGCTGATCTGTGGGCGAGGTGCTCACTTTTTTGTTTACCTTTTTCAATTCTCGAGGTTGATTGCCAAGTCTGTTAAATATTAGATTAAAGTTAGAGTCAAAATGTTATAGTATTTGTTGAGTATTAACGGGATAAGTTTGTCTCTGGATAGTTAAAAGAATTGTGTTTGGAAAGGAGAGAATGTAGTGGAGATTTTTGTATAGAGATAATTAGTTAAAGCTACTATTAAAGTCTTACGATGGCCTTATCCCTTCGAATAAACATTGTGGAGAAAGGCGTGACGAAGACGCTCCAGTTTGACCCGTCCACGAATATCTTTGATGCTTGCAAAATCATTCGCGATAAGTGTGCTGAAGTTCCAGACTTGGCACAACGTAAGTTATAAATTAATTATATAAATTGGCTAATTATTAGAATTTTATTTGATTGATCTCTTCGTTTTTTTCACAGCTAAAGATTATGGGCTCTTCCTCCCTGGCGAAGCTTACGGTTCTGGTGCTTGGCTAGAGCCTGCTAAAACGCTTGATTATTATTTACTCCGAAATGGCGATACAATCGAGTATAGAAGGAAGATGCGGACCCTTAAGGTAATTTTATTTAATTATTTAATTTAAATTTTATTGCCCTAATCAAAGATGAAATGATAAACTAATTGATTCTATTTCTTGATTGAAGGTTCGGACTTTGGATGGCACCAACAAAACTTTGTTGGTTGATGACAGCCAAAATGTTGCCAACTTGATGGTGGTCATTTGTACCAAGATGGGGATTACTAATCATGATGAGTACAGTTTGGTTCGCGAGCTTCCGGAAGAGAATGATACTTTGAATAGGTCGGATAATTATGGGACTTTGACATTGAGAAGGAAGAGGGAGGAGAAGGAGAGGGATGCTAAGATGGAGCAGTTGAGGAAGAAATTGAAGACGGATGATGAAGGTAAGCAATTAACTCTCAATTTATAATTATTACTTTATTTTGAGCAAATATTAATTTTTGTCTTTATATTTTAGTGAATTGGGTTGATCATGCGAAGACCCTGAGGGAGCAAGGTATCGAGGAGAATGAAGTTTTGCTGTTGAGAAGAAAGTATTTCTTTTCCGACCAGAATATCGACTCCCATGACCCGGTGCAGTTAAACTTGCTCTATGTCCAAGCTCGAGATGCCATTCTGGATGGAACTCACCCGGTGACACAGGACAAAGCTTGTGAGTTTGCGGGAATCCAGTGCCAAATCCAATTTGGGGATCATAACCCTCAAAAGCATAAGCCAGGCTTGTTAGAGTGAGTAAAATTAATTAATTCTGCAATTTAAGTAATTAATTTAAAGAAGATTTTTACTAATTGAATTTGTTTTAATATGTTCAGGGTGAAGGAATTTCTTCCTGGATCGTATGTCAAAGTTAAGGGGATCGAAAAGAAGATTTTCATGGAGCATCGTAAGCACATGGGCTTTTCCGAGCTTGACGCTAAAGCCAACTACACTAAAAATGCTAGATCACTGGATACCTACGGTGTGACCTTCTTCTTGGTGAAGGAAAAAATGCAGGGGAAAAACAAACTTGTCCCGCGTCTTCTTGGCGTTACAAAGGACTCTGTATTACGACTTGATGAACGGACAAAAGAGATTTTGAAAACTTGGCCATTGACAACCGTGCGACGTTGGGCGGCATCTCCGAACACATTTACTCTTGATTTTGGAGACTATTCCGATCAGTATTACAGCGTTCAGACAACAGAAGGAGAACAGATTGCTCAGTTGATTGCTGGCTATATTGACATCATCTTAAAGAAGGTAACTATTTCGAAGCATAATTTTGTAATTGTTTTAGTTTAAACTAATTAAAATTATTTCCTTCCAGAAACAAGCCAAGGACCATCTAGGAATTGAAGGTGACGAAGGCTCAGCCCTCTTCGAGGACAATGTCAGCCCCATCCGTGCAACAATCGTACAACGACAACCGTCTGCAGCCGTTAGGCAAATTGAGCACGCATCCGTGGCTAAGCCTGCCGTTGTCCAAGCTGGAGCAGAAGGTTACCCTCATTTAATTCTCTGCTTTTCCTTCATCCTCCTTTTTTATCTGAATGTTTATTAATTTTTATTTTTTGCATTAAAATTCCCAGGCATTAACACAATTCACACTGGACATTTGCAATCTACCCAGTATAGCACATTCACTGGCAATCTTGATGTAGCGCACACTCCACAGCCATCGGTAAGCTTGACACAATTTTATTAGATAATTCATGTTCTTAATAAGGCATGCCAAACAAAATCACTTTTACCCAAATTACCCATTACCCATTTGATAGTGTGAAAGGGTTCGCATGTTTCGGACCAAATCAGAATTTTAATTGCATACTATTTTCACTCTCCCACACAAATATTGCGTGCTGATAAGAGCATAACAATTACAGTGTAATATCATATTAGAAAATAAAATCCGGGCGATTCAGTATGCAACCCGAGAGCTCATAAGCTGACTTGCTAAAGCTTTCCCTATTGATTACAACAAAAATGGAACGACCAAGTATGCAGAGGAGGAACAACAAATTAGCACACATATTCCAGTACGCAATTCGCATATAAATAGAAAGAAAGCTGCATGCCCTATAAAACCGCTTGTGTATTTATGTAGCGCAACCTGTAATTTTTTCATGGACTCTAATATGCATTACGATTATGAAAAATTATGCTTCCAAAATTTTAAGCCAGTCGTGTTTTGGAATTTCTTCCATCCCATTCTATTCTCTTAAAGCGCTCTGAATTTATTTCCAAAATGAGTGAAATATTTCTCGCAAAGTTTAGGGAACTGCGGAAGCAGGTATTTTACTCCGATAATTGATATAAAAACTAATTAATAATTTCTTTCTTTTTAGATGCACTCCTTGCAACAAACAGAAATCTATAGTTTGCACAAAAGAGCTCTGATGACTGGCCAGGAAGCTGTCAATAAATCAAGGGATATCTTGGATCAGCCCTTCAATCTCCCACCGATTGGGAATGATCCGGTGAGTGGTAGTTACAAGTACAGATACCGTGTAGTCACAAATTTCTCTTGAAATCAAACATAAATACTAACGGTGAGGCAAAAAGAATATCAGTTTTACCTCAAACCCGTACGTAATACTAAACGTACCTCACTGACGGTTTAGTACAGATTAGATTAAAAAATTATAATTCCATCTCATACAAGAAAACGCTCTGGGAGCGGGCGAAACAATTAATTTGTTTAAATCAATCATAAAAGGGTGTTCATGAATTTTCCTACGACATACCAGTTTAATTTTTTTGGGGTAATGGATTAGTTCACTAAACGAATACGTCATATCATAATCATTAGTTTTTATAAACTAATCAGTATTACTAGATTTTAACTGATTTTAACGAATCTCTAAACTAACAGTACAAAGTAACCATTAACTGTGATAACCGTTCTAATCAATTACTGCTATTGCGTTGCGTTTTTTTGCGTGCGAAGCTCTTGTTTTTTTCTTCCATGCCCTATCATTTTTTTCTGCTATGAATTATTTTTTGTTAATTGTTAACTTGCAAATAAAGATTGTCCACTTACACATTATATGCGTTTTTGCGTTGTTGCTTTTGTGTTTATTTTTTCATGGCTATTTTCTGTCTTCTTCTCATGCTCTTGAGTTGTCAGCTTTTGAAAAAAGTTTCTGTCTCGTGTGAATGTATCTGCAGTTTAAAATTTTAATTAGGTTTTTCATATAAAAAATGTAAATGTGTACAGTTTGCCCTACTCCAAGTGGTTAGATTGCTTTCAAGAGATTTGTGAGGACACGGAAAAATTATAAGTTGGTTGGAAGAAAGCTGACATTTGAAAAATAATTATGGTCTACGCACATGTAATTATTAGCAATCCCGAAAATGGAAGGAGCAAACGCTCGACACAAAGAAACAAAATGTTCATACACAAATTGCGGCAATGAGTGCGGCAACGGCTCACGTCGTTACGCTGACTTCGACCGATGAAGTTGATTCGGGGGCTGTGGGTGAGGCTGTAACGGCAATTGTAAGTAATTTTTTTGTTAAAAGTTTTCTTTTGTACGAGCGCGTTTGTCATTGCTTGTTAAATTATGCTTCAATAGGAGGTTGGGTTACCAGAAGTTGCGAAAGATGTCCGCATGATCGCGGCTCTTATGGATGACAGCGGAGAGAGTCTGATTGATGCGACAAGAAAGCTTTGCAATGCGTTTTCGGATTTATTGACTGCAGCAGAGCCGGATACTAAAGAGGTGAATATTTTTAATTGAAGCCAATTAAATTAGGGAAATAGAATTTTATATGATTTTATAATTAAACGCAGCCTCGACAAAATCTCTTGAGCGCTGCTGGAAGAGTTGGTGACGCCTCGAGAGTATTACTGAATACGATTGGGGAAGGAGACGAAACCCAAGATATTTTACTTCAGTCCGCAAAAGCCGTTGCAAATTCAGCTGCGGCTTTGGTCGTCTCTGCTCGGAAGTGTGCCGCGACAGTTGATAGTCAGCATGAGAGGGAAGAGATCATCTCTGCTGCGGCTCAAACAGCGCTAAGCGCATCGGAGTTGGTTGCTTGTGCAAAAGTGGTTGCTCCAACGGTAATATTTTTAGCAAATAAAAGTACTCGTAATTTAATGTGATGATAATAAAAATATAATTTTTGAAATAGATTGGTACGGACAAGTGCAGGAATGAGCTTATGGGGGCATGCAGAAAAGTTGCAAAAGCAGTTGAAGATGTAGTCAGTGCCGTTAACCGATCTACGGAAGATAAGCCTTTGAAAAATGACCTTCACAATGCCGCGCGCGATGTTTCAGAGTCTTTAAATAGGCTTATGGATCAAATACGGTAAGACTTTCAAATAAGTTAGAATGAATTGTTTTATTATGGATAATGAAATTAATGAAATATTTATTTTCAGGCCCCAATCAAGAGTTTCTGTACATGTAGATCGACAAGAAGAAGCCGTTGACACAATTCTCGTAGCCACAGATAAAATCATTACATCTCACGACTCTGGTGAAATGGTTCGTCAAGCAAGAATCCTAGCCCAAGCAACTGCCCAACTCATTCAAGCGATCAAAGGAGAAGCTGAACGCACACCCGACTCGGAATTGCAACGAAAGTTGATTGCCGCAGCGAAAGTATTGGCCGAAGCCACATCACGACTTGTCGAGGCTGCCAAGGCATGCGCATCAAATCCAAATATGCCTGATAACCAAGAGCTTCTCAAGCAAGCCGCTCAGGATCTTCGTGAAGCGACAAATGTTGCTGCTGGAGGGGCTGTCCAGAGGAAGAATTTACGCCGATTGGAGACAGCTTCCAAGAACGCAGCAGCAGCAGCCGCACAAACCATAGCCGCGGCTCAGGCTGCTTCTCCACACTGCAGCAATGCTACAACACGAGAAGCTATGTCAAGTGATTGTCGCTCTGTCGCGGATACCATCCCCCAATTGGTTTCTGCAGTCAAGTCCTCATTACAAAGCGGGGACGAGTCCGCTCAAGAGACACTTATTGAAGCAACTGAGAAATTCATTAGACCAAGCAACTCCCTCGTTGGAACAACAAAGAATGCAGTTAACTTCATCGAAGAGTCATCATCAGCCCGACATCTCGCCCAATGCTCTCATAAACTTGCCGTGGAACTTGTAGAGTTGAGAACGTCACTGGATCGAATAAAGTCTGATTCTGGAATAGTTACCTATGCCTCAAGTCAGCCAAGGAAACAACTTTTAGCTGCAGCAGATCGTATAAGGGAAGTAAAGGAAGAAGTTGTTCTTTGCCGCAAAGCCGCTTCGAGAAATGAGCTGCGCCCACTACCCGGAGACTCTGTGCAAACCTCTATTCAAAGACTGACCTCCAGTGTTCGTAGAGTATCCACATGTTCAGATCAACTGGCAAATTCAGTTGCGGTTTCTGATGTACCCGCAGCAACCTCATCGGCTCAAGGTCTGTCTTCAGGATTAACCGATCTTGTTTCAGCAGCCAGAGGTGTGGCATCCACAACTAATGATCATAGGGTCCTTATGGCTACCGAAGAGGTGCTGGAGAGAAGCTGGACTTTGCTAAGAGAAAGCAGTGGCCTTATCGCAACACACGAAAGCCCAAGGGAAAAGGAAGTCACATTAAATCCACTAGCAAAAGGTGTTCATGACGCTCTGGATAAGGTGACCGCATCAATTCCTGGCCAGAAGGAAGTGGACGATGCCATAACCATGATTAGCAACGCCTCACTGATTTTAGAAGATGGAAGTGAAATGCTAAGAGGAGTACCTGGATCAAGAAATTATGGACAATTACAAGGCGAACTCCAAACATTAGCGAATGAAGTTAACGACTCTGCAAAGGAGATTGTCACATGCGCTTCCAACCCGGCAAAGCTCGGGAATGAATCAAAATATTTCGGGAACAAGACAACCGACCTTATCAACGTTGGCTCCCACTTGGCTAGTCTTCATGAAGAAATTGAAGTTAGAGAAGAGATTGTCATCACTTTGAAGAACGTTTCGATAGTCACTTCTAATTTGCTTGTTCAAGCGAAAGCGGTTTCAGCAAATCCAGATGCACCAGGAATGCGTAATCAACTGAGCCAAGCGGCGAGGGCTGTGAGTGAAACGCTTAATCAGCTAATTGACGCTTGTTCATCAGCCGCTCCAGGTCAGAAAGAGTGTGACAATGCAGTTAGGAGAATTCAGGCTTTGAAACCACTTCTGGACAATCCCTGTGAGCCGATTAACAACTCATCTTACTTTGACTGCCAACAAATTGTCGTCGACAAGTCAAAACTTTTGGGTAAGCTAATTTTTATTATTGGGTTTAACGTTAACGGTTGTTTTAGTCTAAATTATTTATTGCTTTTGAAGCAAACGTAGTCTAATTTTGTGATGTCCAAATGTATAAATAATTTAAACTAATGGTGATGGGGGCTGTGGGTTATTTGTGTAGGTGATAGCATGACAGGGATAGCAAACTATGCAAAAGAGGGGAGATTGGATCAGTTCGGGGGATCTGTTGGTTCGGCCGCTGATGCGATTTGTGGACTTGTAGAGAGCTCTGCCCAAGCGGCTTACCTTCTCGCAGCGTCTGATCCCACTTCCGTTGCAGGGCGTCCAGGACTTGTGGATATGCACACGATTAATCAATCAACTCAAAGTATAAAGCAGGCATGCCAAGCCCTTTCAAATCCGAAGGTATCTCATCCCCAAGTACTCCAAGCTGCGACGACTATTGCCAAGCATACATCTACATTGTGTACGGTTTGTCGGGTGGCGTCTGAGAAAACAAATGATCCGACTGCAAGGAGACAATTTGTGCAGATGGCGAAGGATGTGGCCAACGCTACTGCGTCATTGGTCAAAGAAATTAAGGCGACGGATATTGATCATTCGCCAGAGAAGAGGGAGTCTTGCAGAAGAGCAACGGATACACTTGTAAGAGCTGTTAATTCTTTGGTCCAGTACGCATCCCAACCAGAATTTGCATCTGTCCCTGCCAAAATCAGTGTGAAGGGAAGGGTGACCCAAGAGCCAATAGTTTCCTCTGGAAGGAACGTTATTGAAGGTTCATGCAATATGCTACAAGCTGCAAAGTCACTCGCTGTTAATCCAAAAGACCCTCCAACCTGGCAACAACTTGCACAACATAGTAAGCACGTTTCAGACTCTATTAAGCGTTTGGTGACGGCATTGAGGGAGAAAGCTCCGGGACAAAAAGAATGCGAAAATGCTGTCCAGAAATTGAATGAAGCGTTGCGAGATTTGAATCAAGCTTCGTTAGCTGCGGTTGCTCAGAACTTAACTCAGAGGAAGGATAATACTTTACAAGGGTTTGTACAAAATGCAGAGAATGCGTTGAGAAATGCTGAGGAGCATGTGGAGCCACTAAGGCAAGCTGGAAAGTCGGAAGCGGAAAACCTTGGCCATCAGGTAACTTCAATGGTGTCTCTTGTAGATGCTCTTGTCTCGAATATTATTGGGGCTTCATCTAACATCGTGGAAACCAAAGAACAAGTCAATCTTCTCGAGAGGACAAGAACCGTTCTGGAAAGCTGTGTACAATTCATCTGCGCAGCGAAGGAATGCGGTGGGAATCCAAAGGCTACATCACTCCATCCAGAATTAGACTTGAGTACTCAATGCTTCCAGGAAGGACTAGATGACTTGAAGTCGTCATTGGAAAGGATATCATCCGGAGCTGGAAGCCTTGTAGCTTCAATCTCTGAATCGATTGCTTCATCAATGGTCAAACTTGACCAGCAACACGCAACAACTCCGGGCGCAACAGAAAGTTATGTTGACTACCAATCTAGGATGGTAGCTTCAGCCAAGGAAATAGCGAGGTTATCACAAGAGATGGTTGTAAAGTCGAATTTGGACGTTTCGCAAATTCCCCAACTTTCATCAGACGTCTCCCACCATTACAGTCAACTAGCTAATGATGCAAGAGGAGCTATTGCCACAACTGCTTCTCCAGACGTTGGAGTGAGAATTCGATGCGGTGTTCAAGAACTTGGGAGAGCTTGTATCGACTTGGTTCGATGTGGGGGTAACGTCCAGTTTGCTAAAGGGGATCAGTTTGCACACAGAGATTTGTCAGATGCTAACAGACTCGTTTCAGAGAAGGTTAGTGAAATTCTGGCAGCGTTGCAAGCAGGATCGAGGGGGACTCAAGCTTGTATCAATGCTGCATCTACTGTTTCCGGGATTATTGGCGATTTGGATACTACCATCATGTTCGCTACTGCGGGAACTCTTCATGCTGAGGGAGACGAGACTTTTGCGGATCACAGGGAAAATATCTTAAAAACTGCCAAGGCTCTGGTTGAAGATACAAAAACGCTTGTAGCTGGTAAGTAGATAGTTTTAAACTTTAAACTTTCACGGGAAGTGGATAATGATATGAATTTTATTAAATAGGAGCTGCATCAACTCAAGAGCAATTAGCATCCGCCGCCCAAAACGCTGTTGCCACTATCGTCCAGCTAGCAGAAGCAGTCAAGTTTGGAGCGGCAAGTTTAGGTTCCAACAATCCCGAGTCACAGGTGATGTTAATAAATGCTGTAAGAGATGTGGCTGGAGCTTTGTATGATCTGATACACGCGACAAAATCTGCCGCTGGCAAAGGACCCAATGACCCATCCATGCTCCAATTAAAGGAATCTGCAAAGGTAATTGCAGACATTTCTAACAATGCTAAAATTGCCACTACCTTTCCTTTCTAGTTATAATCATTTAGCTTTGCATTTAAATCATCAACTGCCAATTCACATGAACATTCCCCAATAGACGAACCCCATGAATGACTAGAAACTTTTTAGATTAATCCAGGAAACTTATCGGATCACTAACTTATAACTATCCCAATCATAATCCCGCGCACCTTCCAATTACGAAAGCAAAATATCCATCCTTTCAGTTCAAATGCACGCACACTGACGCATGAGCCAAGCCATGAGTCCACCTCTTGCTTGTCATCTCCGGAGAGTAATCAGGTCATACGTCTCAGCCACATTACAATTTTGATTAGAAAAATTAAATAAAATTGGGGGTACTTAAAAGCAGAAGGACGACAGGCATTCGAGACCTTCCTCCTCGGCTTGCCGATTAGAATTCATTAATGAGATGGTCGAAGTGTCTCTGATGAACGTCGAGGATGATGATTGGGTGACCTCGCAGGATGAGGACGAACTCATTCAACAGCTTTGTGCCATTGATGCTACGGACTCTGGCAACTGATATTTGTCATGATAAAAAAAATGTCTTCAAACATATCTTTTCTTCGAACCATTACATATCTTAATAGTGAAAACATTTTTGTTTTGAGGTGAAAGTTAGTTAGCCATTTAGGCTTCAATGTTTTTGTTTTGTGAAATGTCAACTTTCTCTGTTCGTGCTTTCTACATAAACATATCAGCTTTGTAAAAAAATAGTCAGGAATGTTGCATTTTCAGTTAATTTATTTCAGAAGTTAAAATAAATTGGCTTTTAAACAGTTTAGTTTGAGATTGAGAAAAGATAATTTGCATAATAAATTGAGCCATTCAATTCCAGGACGGAAGGTAAGGAAATGCCTTCATTTTTTATCGTTTTGTTTACCGTTTGCGGTGAAGAAGAGTAGGTTTTTTACAGTTTTCAAAGCACAATTAATTCGCTGGATTCAAAATGTGATTAATATTGTATGTCGAATGCAAATTATAGTCATTAACTATGCACATTATTAAATGTTGTAGGAGAGAATTTTGAATTTGGGAATGACGTGTTAATGTTGTTGAGTCCGTGGCACTTTTAAAAAAAATCAATTTATAAAATTTGGCTAAAAATGTATAAAAGTAATGCTCTTTTTAGGATGGATATGTTGTTTTGTTGGAAAGTAGGTGGCTTATCAAATGTCGATAACCTACTAAAAATGCATCGATTGGCAGTAGTCAATGTGGATTGGTAGGATAAAAGTCATATGGAGAGCGCACTATAAGACGTGATATGCTGGCACCAGTTTTGTAGAATTTTGTTGATTGGAATGAATGATTGGATGGGATGGAGGTAAAGTCTTTAATTGAATATTTCAGATAATGGTGACGAATGTGACGTCTCTTCTGAAGACAGTGAAGTCTGTGGAGGATGAGCATACGCGAGGGACTAGAGCTTTGGAGGCGACGGTTGAAGCAATAGCGCAAGAAGTGAGGGCTTTTGACTCTCCAGAGATTCCTAAAGGGAGACATGTGACACCGGAAGAGTTGGTGAGGCTGACGAAGCCCGTGACGTCCGCAACTGCAAAGGCTGTTGCTGCTGGCACGAGCTGTAGACAGGATGATATAATTGTCGCAGCGAATATGGGGAGGAAAGCGATTTCTGACTTGTTGACAGGATGTAAACCTGCGGCTTATGCTGTTGAAGGGGAGTTGAGGGACAGGTGCCTTGCGGCTGGGCGACAGGTGGCGGTTCATTACAGAGAATTGTTACAGTATGTCCTTCATGCTGTGATGCATCCGGGGTCAGAAGTTAAACCTCAGTTGACACAATGCTCGAGGGATATTGCCCAGTCGGTGACGGAGTTGGTGGCGGTGGGACAACTCATGAAAGGTATTATTAGTAGAAATGAAATAGAAAAAGACATGAAATGCTTTTCAGTTTTTTAATCGCAATTTGGAACAAATGAAGCATAAGCCAACTCTGAATTTTGCTGTAAATAATTCCGAGCAAAATTGCACAGTAGTTGTTGAAGAGAAAGCTCTGCTTTCACCCTGGAATGTTTTATGTTGCGTTTCTCCAAGCATTGCTTGTCTAAGTTCCCGTTTGATTATCTCAATCATCACAAAAGACGGATGAGAATAACCAGAGTTGAAACTAAAAAAAAGTTTACTCAAATTCTAATTGAAAATGACAATTTTGTTTCCTTATGATAATCATTAATGATATGATGCTAATAAATATTTTGTTTCTTGTTTGTTTTTCCCAACTTATATGTCAAAAAATGACAACAAAAAACTTGTAAAAAACTATAGTTGTACACAACCAGTTATCAGCAAACCCATTGCTTGGTCACGCACTCCGTTCTCACACGCACACGACCCAAGAAGGTTCGTTTTTTTCCTGAAATAGTTGTGTTCTTTAGATGAAAAGTCTGATTTTTTAAATTAAATTTCTCTAATGTCCTATTCGTTCTAGAGTTTAGTTTAACAAAAGTCTGATTTTTAATTTTCTATTTTCAGTAGTCTTTAGTTGGAATAGAGAGTCTTATTGTGAGAGAAAGTTGAGTATTCTAACGACACGTGTATTGTATTTTTTAAGCATGTCCCTAATTATTAGACTAATTAGTTATGGAAAGGTTGAGGTTTGAAATTGCATGTTTTCAGCTAGTTTGCCTGCTTATTTAACGCTTTTTCCTCTCAAAATATGTTTCCGAAATGGAGTATTTTGGTAACGGATCTTTTTGGTAAAAACACTCTTTGATATTTAATTGTAAACTGTATCAGTATCTGGATATTGCTTGGTCAAAGGTCTGCAAAAGTGAAAGCGAGAGTAGAATCTAATCAGAGGGTAAATTTTCCAGGAAACGAATTTGAAGACCCGGATGACCCTACTGTAATTGCTGAGAATGAGCTTCTTGGAGCTGCGAACAGCATAGATGCTGCTGCGAAAAAGTTGGAGAAATTGAGACCGAGGAGATCTGTTAAGGTAATTTTTGAATTTAAACTAGCAGTTTTTAGGTTTCATCAGTAGAGTTGGAGCGAAAGATGGAAGATGAAAAGGAGATTTCCTTTGTCTGTGAGATATGTTTGATATTCTTGGTTGTATTTTTGAGCTCAACCGGAAGTCAAACATATTATACAGCTTAAGGAGAATTCGACTTACTGGACAACGTTGGGACATGGAATCATCAATTGATTTTTATGTTTATCTGATTTATTTTATTATGAATATGTGACAACTGCAATGTTTCCCTGCTTGATTGTTTCAGGAGGTTGCTGAGGGGGATTGGCTGGGTTCACGGATGAGTCAGATGTAGATATAGATACGCATGAATCAAAGTAAGTTGGGTAACCTTGTTTTGTGAATATGACATTTATGAGTCTTTACATCATTTATTTATTAATTTTTAATTATAGATTGGACTCGTTACTTGAGTCAAGCGCTGAAAGAATATCAAGTGCAGCAAATTCATTCAGTATCATGCGCCAACACCAACTTCAACAACAGCAACAACAACAGGCTAATTACCCATTGACATCTACTCCTCTTAAGCCAACTGTTTCACCAAAGCCTACCGCAGCAGCGATTGCAGAACGAGAAAGAAAGCTGAATAATTCATCCCCTTCCTACAGCACAGTTTCCAATGATTCATCAACCAGTTACAACTACTCAAGTCAGTACCAGCAAGCCACTCCGACCCCACCACCTCCCCAGAGATCCTTTCAGCAGTCGTCATTTAAGCCTCAATCTTCAAATGGAACAGGTCAATATCCACCACCTCCTCCACCTATTCACCACGATGAGGACTTGTATTCAAGACCAAGACATCCCGACCAGTATTACACTGCCTCATCCGCCTCCGCCACATCAACGACTCCCACCACTCCCAAAAAGACGTTTATGAAACCTTCCGAATTTTACACAGATGCACAAAGAAGCCCAAGTGGGAGCAGTGTTGTCCCTCATCAACCATCAACCTCCACGTTCACTCCTCCAAAAGGAGGATTCCAGGTGCTCCCCACAGGATTTGGCAAAACGTTCGGGAAAGTCCAGCAAGAAGGCGGTTCAACATATGAAGAGCAGTTCCAACAATATGACACCGGTCCAGTCAGAAGTGAACAAGTCTTCGAAACCCGAGGCGCAGACGGAAGCATCTCACTCCGAAGAATATTCACCCAACAACAACAAAGTTCCAGCTCATCTAGTGTAGTCACCAGCTCAAAAAACTTTTTCCAGCAGAAGGAAGCAGGCGGGTCAAGCCAGTAAAAATTGACAATTTGTAAAAACGACTTAAAAATATATTTTAAAGTCCAAAACGGGTTCTGTGTTTTGTGTCAACAAAATTTTTAAAAGATCACAAAGACATAAGAGTGATCGTTCTGTTTGGCTGAGCAAGAAAAAAATTTTTAGTCTATGAAAAAAGGTATTATTTTGACATAGCAAAAAGCATACAATCAAAAGAGTGTACAGTATGCATGCAAAAATAGTTTTAGTGTAAAGAAATTTAATGACCATTTAAAGTTACTATTAAAATTAAGTAAATAACATTGTCTTCCAAGTTGTAGAATTGTGTCTTTGAAATTAAAAAACCTTAAAGAAAAAGTCAACTGTTTCGGTCTTTGACAACTGAAAACTAAACAGAGTATTAGGTAATGAGGATAAGCTTAATCAAGTTCAAACTGTTAAATGCTTTAGTCAAAAACATTGCATGCCTCATAAATTATTGCTTATAAACTTGTTCAAACTTTCTCCTTTTACTTCTCTGCAAAATGTAAATAATTGTAATTATTACTAAAATGTATTACTTTTTTGCAATGTGCAAAAGTGCAAAGTGGTCAAAGAACATTAATATTTATTTAGAGTAAGCAGTTATAATTTTTAAAGTAGTAAAATAGCTTTGTTTTTTTTTCGAAATCTTATACAAATAGGTTATGTAGGATAAGCACTGTTAGAGCATATTGAGTTGGTATTCTCACAAAGAAAGTTGATGTGTGACCGAGGTACAACTCAATTTGTGCCATACAATGAAGCCATATCAGCCTGTCCAAAAAAAGAAAGCATGAACAAAAGGATCAAGTTTGAAAGCCTGTCCTCTACAATTAAAAAAGTTTAAGCACAATTCTATAAGTTTTAGTAAGCTGTGGTGATAAGTAAACTTCTTAAGAGAAATGTACAGTTAGTAATCGAGAACTTTAACAGTGTACTTACCTCTAATTAGCTTTATTTTCTTGAGCGCATTTGAAACTAAAAAGTAGCACCCAATTCATGTCTCTCGACTCGAGATTAACTTTTTTTCCTAAAAAAAGGTGCGAAAAATTCTTTCTAATAGTAGCTTGCGGTGCTCACAGGGATTTGGAAGTGCAATTTAAAATAGAGATTTTCTTTTTATTCCGAAATAAATTCCACAAAAAGCAAAAATACTTTTGCTAACCCAAACCAGTTGAACCCGATCCATGAATGAAATTGAGTGCCCATTAAACAAATTGTGCATTGCAACTCTAGTGTGTTATTGAGTACGAAAATGTGTGCCTAAAAAACTTTGATGTTCTCTATGAAAAAACCAAGTTATTAGTCTTTAGCTTTCGATCGCGAGAGAATCGACGTTCGTATTTTAATTAGAAGCTGTCTTAAATAGTTTTAATTAGATAGATGAAACGTATAAGTTAGGTAATGAGTAAGGAAGCTTAACAAGCAGACACCAAGAATGCAATCATATTAAGAAGACTTTCACTGTTCTGCCTCTGTCATGTCTTAAGACATACCTATACTCTCCTATTCAGTGTTTCAGCAAAAAAACCTTTTGGAAACCGAAGATTGATGTCTTGTTGACCATACAATATTAAATGTTTATTATATATAAAGTTGATATTTCTCAATTTAACTACAAAGTTTTACTTGTAACTGTTATTAGGTAGAAAAAGATTAACTATAATAAAAAAAACAGCTTTGATCTTTAAAAAAGAGAAAGTTTTCGGGCTTATTGTACTGATTGATTCATAAATATACGGATTCGTGGCTGGTCATTATTAGTTTGAGCACGGGATCGGGCTCGGGGTTGTCGACGAGTTCGTTGGAGGAGCTAGCGGGGTTTATGCCGTTATTTCCGACTGCTGCAGTGTCACTGTTTATCGAGTATTTTTTGTGGGTTTGGTGATTCAGGTCGAAATCAGGCGAGCCTCGGACCGCCCACAGGTCGGGGACAGAGGAGAACTTTTGACGGGAAGATTGTCTGGATGAGTTTCCACCGAAGTAAGCTATTGGCTTTAAGTAATTGTCATTTGGGTTTGAAGCCTCGGCTCCTGTCGAATCCATTGGGTAATAGTAGTTTACGATGCTGTCTTTTCGGCTACTATTACTACTTCCGCTATTGGGCTGTTTCATGAAGCCAGTTAGGTATGACCAGGGGTTCTTGAAAGCGGAGAAAATACTTGACCTCTTACTAGCCGTTCCACTTGTTCCGCTTCCTTTTCTTGAGGAATTCCGAATGTTATTGCAACTAGTTGTTGAAGAGCCGGCACTTGAGATCCCACTTATGCCAAAGTCATCATCGTCCCCCCATTGAATTATTGTTGGAGGAGTTATCTTCTTCTTCTTTTTGCTAATGATACTAATTCCTTTCTCATCATTCGTACATCGGTCAGCTTGAAGACGGGGTTCGGATTTGAATCTGTATTTTTTCTGGACTAGTCCATTTGTTGGGATGGCGAGGTATCTGCTGTTTGGCCAGCTTGACCTGGGTGCTGAGGAGGAAGCTTGAGTTGTCTCAGTATTTCCTATTACTGCTTGGGTCACACTCGCAGCATTACTATTCCGGAAGTTGAATAAGTTAATGGGAACGATGAATCTAGGACCGTGTAGGATTACAGTGTAGATCTCGCTTGTAGAGTCGTTCTCATCGGAAGAACTTTCATCATCTTTGTCATCCCCAGATTTCCGCTTTTTCTGTGAACAAAAAGCCAACTTAACAATGAACTATTTGCGGAGTGTAATATGATATTTATTGCTTTTAACCAATCAACTTTCATCAGTATGCAATTAAAGAATGGCTTCTGTTTGAAAGTGGACTACTCGTTAAAGTGAAAGCTGATATGCCAATTAAAACTGCGGTTGAGAAACTCGAGAGGGAATCAACAGTCATCTCGTGTTACTGAAATGCAAGCTATAATTTCTCAAGAAATGGAATGGGACTGAAGTAAATAACTTTCGCTTTCATATAAAAAAATCTCATATTGCTCCTGAGTTAAAAGAGAATAACCTTCAGCTTTCTCCTTTCTCTATTCCTAGAATGAAAATATGATAGCCTTTCACATGCAACCGTCAAAATAAATCTGTGTTTGTGCGCGCCTCACAGACATAAACAATTTCAAAGGGTGTAAGCAGCGAATGATGTAAAAAGAGAAAACTTTTAAAGCTAATTCCTCTAAAAAGAGAAGCTCAACATGATTTTTTGTGAATAGGATGTGTTTACAAATCTGTTTATACCCAGGAGGTGTTGGACATAGTGAAAGTGAAATGGAACATGAGAAAAGGAAATGGCTGCTGGTCACGCAACAACTGGAAAAAAGCACATGTGAAGGGTAAAAGCATCATGAAAGGATAATAGTGGCTTTTCACTTTCACTCTTTGGGAAAACAACAGAAGTTTTGATCTTCAGAGGAGGAAAGGGAACAAAAAGCATGAAATATTTCTGCCAGAACCCTGCCGTTTATGTGAAAATATTAAAGTGATCAAACCCAATCAATATCAGATATTAACTACTAGTTTTAGACAGAGTTCCGGTCGCGCGCTATTACCTTCTGCTATTATTTAAATTGATGACGCAACCAATAAACAAAACTTGAAAACACAAATTAATTTGACGTTAATTGCATTATAATTCCCGTTCCCCAATTTATCTAAAAGCATTTTAAGCATATTTTCTTGGAAGATGAGCACTCCCACGCCAAGTCATCAAGCTCTAATTAGTTTACTTTGTTCACTTAGCGGAAATCAAAAGCGCTATCACAAGCAGCTTTAAAGCTTTCACTAGTCTTCAATTTGTAAACATTTATTCTTCAATTCATGTCATAGTCATAAACTACTTATGTATCCACCTTCTCCACTGGAAATTTTCACTCTGATATAGCTTCTGTCTCACTTTTACCCAACCGCATTCAATCTCCTCATCCAATTGTTTCTCCAATTCTTATTAAAATTGATTTTGATTGAAATGGAAATGTAGAAAGTGACATTCACTTTCATTATTTAGTCTATAAGCCTACAAAGAACACTTCATTTCGATTATGTCTCGACTCTCAAGTGCATCTCTTTGATTGGGTGGATTATACTGATGACAACCAGGATAATATTGAGCTAGAGACAGGTTTCAAATTGTTTTGTCTTAAGCCTTTTCACAGAATGCATCAGAGCCGGAAAGGATTTTGGGAATCCTTTTACGATTCTCCATTCCACCCCAGCAACTCTAGAAGTTGACACGATCTTCATTTCATTCCTGATCGCCTCGCTGATTATCATGATTTATAAGTGGGGAATGGGGTGAGCCTCTCAACCTAATTTACATTTTAATCTCAACTTTAGAGACGTATTTAAGTAGAGCAATATGTGTCCCAGGTAGATGCATTGCCTTTGGCCAAACTCGAAAATCTCGTATGAAAAGTACTCAACCATCAACAGTCTCGGAGTTTCCATAATTCTCATATAAATTCATGAGATACTTCTAGGAAAAAATAGATTCCAGTTCGAATCACACACAAATGACTAGATAAGATGGATTTGCAACTAATGAACCTTTCATGGGAGAATGATGAAAGAGAATTCACACTTGTAATTATCATCATTGTTTTGAAATGACTCAAGCCTATCATATTTCTTTACAGGGGAAGATATGAAGTGGAAAGTTTTAGTCGAAATTTTAATGATTTTAATTGTTCTTGACCTGCTTTGATACTTTTTTAAAAAGCCTTCCACTCCATTTCACAGATTGGATTTTTTGGATTTGAAGCTTTTCTACTTCCGCAGACACACATCATTTCACAAACAATCAGTGCTTTCATCCATACGCAAAGGGCAAGCCCAAAATGTTACACGACCATTTCAACATATGCGGAGAAGTTGATTGATTTTATTCACATCCCATTTATGAAATGCTTGACATTTTCAATACCTTATTCCCTTTTGTTCCATCAATAGCTGTCCCACTTCCTCCTTTGGATGGGGAGCACGTGAGCAAGTTCTCTAGTCTCCAGATCTCTGCGTCAATTGCGTCTATCTGCCTCTTATAAACTCTGTTCTGCACTTCCGCTCGGAACAATAGCTCTTTGGTGTCTTCTACGATGAATCTAAAAATTTAAAATAATTATCATACTTGAAAAAAAGATCCTCAGAATGTAGAATAACCATTGCTAGATACGATTATTACTAACAATATTAGAGCTATTGCCTAGAGCTAAAAAGCTTTTATGATCCTTCCCAATTGAAATGACTTGGGTTGTTCCACATAACATCTCAGGACAATGAGAAATATGGCATTTTTCACTCCAAAAGTTCATGATATGATGGTGTTGACATGTGTAAATAACAATAAGCTAGTCTCAATGAACTGGGCATGAAAAAATGTAATTTTTTGGACGACTTCCACAGAAAATGTTTTGAAGAGATCATGTCAACAAATAAGAGCTGACGACAAAGGCTCTCTACGTGTGTGATGGGTACTTGAGCTTCGAGGAAATGAGATAAGCTGTAAATATTCTGGAGAGAGGAGGTTTCAAGTGGACACAAGAAAAAAAGTTTGATATGATAGAATGTAGTCTAAATTCAGTTTGGAACATATCATAAGAGAGTCTCCATTTTTATACGTAATAAAAAGATGAGAATTTTTATGAAACAATCTATTTCACTTATTTGGTTGGATGAGTTTTTACAGCATTTTGTCCAAGAAAAAGTTGTACTTTACCTTCTAGTATTGCACTCAATCTTCAGCCCCATACTTTCCACAATTGGATCAGTCGTCGTGCTCTTGTTGGTTATTGCGTGGATCTAGAAGGGAGAAAGAGACATTTCATTCTGGACAAGGACAGCAAAAAGTAATGCAAATGGAAATAAAAAATTGTCAAACCAGACTTGAAGCATGGCTTGACTTTTTCTACACAATTTCTACATCTGTCTCCTTTTAATAGTAGTATTTAGTCACAGTGACGCAAGTCTATCACGTGATGAGTGAGAGATGATCAAAATCACAATAATTTCCAACTGGTAAATTTCTTCCAACACCTCTTTCTTTCCTCCTTTTGTATTCTTTTAAAGAAAATCCCTCGAGGTTTCCTTTCTCTTGGCGGAGATGATGTTTACGGAGTTGTTTGATGGAAAACGATAAAATCTTATTTTATGTGTAAAGTAATTTGTGGCTGCTT
>JAHZMU010002251.1:0-17960 GCA_027743725.1 Rambutsinella grinnellia | reverse complement strand
GTAAAATTCGTATTTTTTCTTGCCTAAAAACTAATGAGCTATTTAAAACTATCGTTGATATTTTTTGTTTAAACTTTTGCATAAACTTTAAATATTTTACATGCATTTTTTTTATAAATACCCAATTATGAATTTCATTTCATTTCATACGTTTTCAATTAATCTTAATAACTTTCTTCTCAAAATTGACTAATCACTTTCGTTTACTACAATTTGATAATAATGCAGCTGCTGAGTTTAAAAATTGCTAATAGTCGACTACGTGAGAGAAATGCTGGAGAGCATTTTTCAATTTCAATTCTCAAAACTATCTCATTCCATTTTACATATTTTTATCTCTCGAGAATCTAGAAAAAAAAACTAATTACAATTTTACAAACAGATCCGTTCCGTTCTTCATTCCATCCCTAAAAAAACATCAGTCCATCCTACAAATATACAAAAAACTTATAGATTTGTACATCACTTGTAAAAAACTGCATATTTGAGTTTCAAAATATCTACATTTGCCATAAACTATCAGTATTGATCTCTAGTGAAAGGATTTTATTGACTTTGCGAAAATTATTCGCGATTGTTGATTGACATGCTTCCTCTCTTCAGTTCTTTGTTGATTTAACTCGGCTTTGGAGGTGGGAACGGAGGGATGACGCTACTTGCTGCTGGAGGAGTTGCCAACACTGCAAGTCAAAGACAGCAATTATAGTCCAAGTCTTTTTTTAAAATTTTATCTTGTAAAATTTCTGCCTTCCTTCGAATTACCTCCGTAATGTGGAGAGTACTGTGGCGACACGGCCGGAATGCTTGGAATAATTGGGTATCCAATAGGTCCAATTCCTACGTGAGTGTGGTGATGGGTATGGGAATGAACGTGGTGTTGGGTTGGGGGTGGAGTCCTCACATTATCACTTGTAGGCACCCCTGGCAGTAGACTCCCACCTGGTCCTATAGTTGGCTTTGTGTCCTTCGAAAGATCTGCTGGTTTAGGCATTCCACCACTCCCACTACTTCCAACACTACTCCTCCCTGATGGATTTATCCCGGGGCCACCAAGTGGATGGCCTGGAGACGAACTTGGAGGAAGGCCAGGCCCATCGCGTTCTGGAGGTCGACCAACTTGAGGGCTTGGTGACTTTAGAGCTCGCTCTTGCAATTCGTGGATTTTATGAGAATTATAGTATTGCGCTGCGTGATGTTGGAGCAAATCTAATGCTTTTGAAGTAGGAGGACCACCTGGCCCTGGTCTTGATAAGTCTTCTGGGAGTTGGGTAGGTCCCCCGGGAGAAGAGAAACGGGGGATTTGTCCAGGATGAAGGTAAGGTGGTCCTGGATATTGTCCAGGTACGAACATTTGTCTATACAGGGGATGACCTGAGTCAAAAGGGATGCCGAATGGGTTCCCAGGAAGATAACTTTGGGGGAGGTAATAAGCACTTGCAGTTGGTGGAGGTGGGGGACCAGTAGTCTCCATTGTGGGCTTGGAGCCTTCATCTTTCCTCTCTTTCGGTTCACTTTCCTCGGGGCGTTTGCTCTTCTCTGAACTTGAGTTTCTAGAAGAGCCCTTCATATTATCTGATTTTGCATCACGATCGCGATCTCGATCACGGTCTCTTTCCTTATCGTCATGCCTGTCTCTCTCCCTCCTTTCGTGTCTGTCATCACTGCTCCTCTTATGTTCTTTGTGTTTACTACTCATGAACGGCGGGACTGTCTTTGGCTCACGGTCTCTTTCACGTTCATGTTCGCCAAACTCTGATTTTATCTCGATAGCTTTATCTTGATCGACGTTCATTGCAAAGGCGCTTGTCTGAGACTTTTCTTTTCTCCTCTCATCTCGGTCGACAGGTTCCTGCTTTATTTGTACGGTTGAAGGGCTCTCCTCTTTCTCTCCGTGCTTCTTCCCACTTCCTCCTTTCTCCTCCATTGGCATCATCATCCGTGAACCGGATGGAGAGAAATTCTCATTCGGTATTGTATTATGTGGGAATGAAGGGTGATCATTGTAGGGTTGAAAGCTTGAGTAAGGTGGATATGAGAATGGATATGAATACGGATTTGCGGGATATTTCGAATGATAATCCATCTTTGGAGAAGGTCTCCCATCCTCAGGCGGGCCTGAAGGATTTGCAGAATTACTTGGAGGCTTGATTGGTCCAGGGCGATTTTTATCTGCGTCATCTGAAGGCCCCCTCCCATCTGGACTATCTTTTTGACGTTGCTGTGCAGCATAGCTTAAGCTGTCGAGGTAAGGCGAATGGAAACCGTGATTGAAATATGCTGGCACTGAAGGACCCCCTGGAATAGGATCCTTTTTAATCTCATTCCCTCCTGGGATTACAAGTCCTTTACAATTGCCATCTTTAATGGATCCCCCAACATTTAACTCGCCATCAGGGCCAGAGTCGTTCGCATCAGAAATATCAGAATAAGCAGGGCTCTGCGGATCGTCACGGTTATCAAGAGAGTTTTTACGAGAAGAGTCATTCTCATCACTAGAACTCAAGTCCTTTGAACTACGGAGTGAATCACTTCCCAAATTTGTGTGGAAAAGCCCAGATCTGCTGAAATCTGAAGGTTGTCCAGGGATTGGGACATTAAGCCCTTTGTCCCTCTCTTTATCTTTAGACTTTTCCCTGTCCTTGTCCTTGCTCTTCTTCTTGTGCTTATTCTTCTTAGATGATGATTCAGGACTGCTGTTATTCTTATCTTTGTCCTTTCCAAGTTTCTCGGGGATATTCATGGGGATGTTGAGGGGCACAGTTATACTCGAAGCATTAGGGGAAGTACGGGAGGATTGAGCATGTGGCTGCCAAGGAGCTCCCTTACTAGACTGTGAGTTCTTGTCAGAGTCGACCCGAGGCACATTGACGAGGTGCCCGTGAGCCATATTCCGCTGAAGGGACATGTATGGCACAGTCGGCACGGTTAAGATTGGAGTACGTGGATTGAGGGTTGGTGAAGAAGTTGGATCTTTGCTTAAGTTCTCTGGGCCCATCTTTGAGTCTTGGTCATCCTTCTTAGACTTGATCTTGCTTGAGTAAGGTTCAGGTCCATCCTGACCAGGAGAGTCTTTGCCAGGATTTAAATCAGCGTCGGATGATAAGTCATAAATCTTGTCGTCAACTTTGGAAGGTGTGGTTGCAGATTTCTTTCCAGGTGTGGAAGGCGCTGAATCATCTTGTGCGCCAGTTCCACAATCTACAATCTCGTCTACATTCATAGGCTCACTATTATCCCCACTTGAGTTGGTCTGATCCTGGTGACCGGAAGCGTTTGTTGTGCTAGCAGTAGACATGTTTGAGTCGGAGTCTTCAGCAGCCACAAATTTATTTGCGTGGGCATGACTCTGATGATATTTCAGTCCATTCAAGTTCTTATACTTCTTGGAGCAATTCGGCTCTGGACATTCTATCCTTTGAGGTGAGGTAGGTCCCGACTTGTCGTCTGCTGCGGGGCTGTTGGACCGCCTTTCTTTCCTGTCTTCCTTGGAGACTTTAGGTCTCTTGACACTCTTTGGATTAGATTCATCCTGGCTCTCCGTCTCACTACCTCTAGTCTTTCTCTTCGGCCACGAGTCAGATTTTAACGGACTTGCTGGAGCAACAAAGGCTGCAGCATTATTACTGCCTCTCCGTCCCTTCGCTCCATTTCTAAGCTTTGCGTTTCCTGAACGAGTGTCGGTGGCTGCCTGTTCATTAACTAGTACACCTACAAAAAATTTAAATTCCTTTTTAGTCACCTCATCAATCCCACTTTCAGCATTCTACTATTTTTTTACCACTTTCTGTCTCATGCCAGACGATCCCTTCCAGCGTCACTGAAGTGCCGGGTTCGCAAGGTCCGAGGCAGTCAGGCTCAGTCACTGTTCCAACACTTGTGCCCACACACACATCTTGAGTAGCAGGAGCAGAAGAGGAGGATGATGTTGAAGCACTTCGTCCAGCTTTGCCAGTCTCCTTTGATGAACTCGAGCTACTTCCACTACTTCCAGGTTGTGATCCAGACCCGCCTGTATTACAAATCATAATTTTAATTCACAGAATAAATAAACTAATTTATTTTCTATTTTTACAAACTCCTTACTTTGAATAAAAGTGGAAGTGCTTGTGCTGAGATCAGTTGCCGAATTAATACTAAGCGCTCCTTGATTACGATATGCATTTGAAGACGAGCTGCTATGAGATCCAGTAGAGTTCTCATCCAAGTTCTGGTTAGCTCCCGCCTGCAATTAATTAAATTAAAATTGTATTCGCCAATCCAAAAAATCCTATCATTTTTAGAAGCCATTGTCATTTTAAAGAGTGTGCTTGTTTGCCTTATCCTCTTGGTCCAAACTGACTAAATTCTCTTTTTCTACTTCATCTCCAATCTCAGCTACTTCAGGAGCTTTCTCATCTCCCAAATCAATTTTTTCCCTAATTTCTTCTACATGCTCTTTGAACAAAGTCTCAAACGAAGTAAAAGAATCAGCACCATCCACCTCTTCTTCACTACTCGACAAATCTAAATCTTGTCTCGCCCTCTCAACTTCCCTCTCTTGTTTCTTCTTCTTCGCAGCTTCCACAGCCAACGGGAAACTACTTTTCCTCCCACCCCCTCTCGGCCTTCCCCTCCTTCTACCCTCTCCATCTTCAATCACTGGCTGATTCTTCTCATCCTCCGCCATCTCTCTTCTATCCGAAACCGATCTCCCCATTCCCCTCGACCTAGGTCTTCCCCTCCCTCTTCCCCTGCCCCTACCTCTCCCTACAAATCTCACTCCATCATGACGAAAAGAATTCACAACGTCCTCAATCACTTGATCAGTTAACCTGCTTCTCAACTCCAACGACCTAACGCTGCCCCTCCCTCGACCTCCCCTCCTATTTCGACTTCCCCTAGGCCTACCTCTACCCCTCTTACCCTCCACAACTTCTTCAAATAAATTTTCTTCGCCAACACCCGCCATTTTTACACTTTTTTTTCGCAGAAAACTCAAAGTCAAAAGGTCACTCTAATTAAATTTATTTTTAATAAAAATTCCCTTAAAAATCTATCCCAATTTTTTCCCCTAAAATTTCATTTCCTTTTCCTCTACAAATTTTTAAAATAAATTTATTTTTACTTGATAATTACTAATTTTTATCACTTCAATTCCTTCCCTTCAACTAAACTTTATAAAAAAATTCCTCAACTAAGAGCCTCCACTGCCTTCACAGACAATACCCCATTAAATTTATACTTTTTAATATTTATACTGAAAAACAATAAACGTCTCAGCTTTCGTCTTCAACACAGAAATAATCACGTCGTTTCTCTCTTCTCTGTATTGAAATAGTTACGAAAGAAAAATTCAACCAATTATTCAAATATTGTCGACTCCCAAATTAAGACGACTCCGAAGCTTTGAATAATTAGCAAAAAGGAGAAAAAATCGTAACAAATCGCACTCTTCAAAATGACAAAAATGTAAAATAATCCATTTCAGCCAAGGCCGCCCGAGTGATAATTGATCTGTTCAGCTGAAATATTCACGAAAGTATAAAAAGAATCAGAATGATCGTCTAACCTTATCATTTGAGAAATTCCTTGATTTTTTAAACGCTCCTTTCTCCCCGGCGACATTGGGTGAAACCCTCCCTTTCTCTCCCTTGGTGGGTGACGAACTCCATGAACTAGTAGAGTTCGTTGATAATCTACAATTTGAACTGTCCCCGGAAGTGGATGATGGGTTTGTATGAAGACTATTTCCGGTTAAGGGATTATTAGGAGCGGGTACTTTTATAGTGGCTGTAGCCTTAACGAATGCGGAGGAGCTTGAGTTTGGAATCACACTGGGTACGTTGAGGTTAACGGTTGTGTAGAGCTCTTTGTCTTTGGAGGGTGGTTTTGCGGGGGCGTCGGTCTTCTCATCTTTTTTACTGGTTATGCTATTCTTGACCTTTTTCTCTTTTGTTGAGCCTTTCCGAGGCGTCTTAACCTTGGCTGAAGGGGTTGTGGGGTCGGTAGAAGGGCTTTTTACTGGGTTATCATGTGAGTTGTCGTGGGGGGCATCTTTGCTAACTAGCTTATCTTTGTCTTTGTGGGAGTGTGAATTTTTCGGGGGAGGGTCAGACGAGTTTTTATTGAAGGAGCTATTCGAAGTAGTTCCGTTTGATGAAGATGACGCGCCTACAACGTCACTCTTAACAATCTCATGTTTCGCATCGGACTTTGTCCCTGTCTTTGTCCTTTTGATCTTCATCTTGAGCCCCTTATCAACAACGGCGGAGTGTTCCATGACTGGCGAGTCCGTACTTTTCGAAGAGGAAGTTGAGGATTTGGCCTTGCTATTACTCCCAGAAGAGGATGTTAATGGGATATGCATTTGCGGACTACTTGAGCTACTTTCTTCAGGTGAACTTGCTTGGGAAGAAGGTGGTGGGGTAGAATTTGGATTAGGTTCGGGTGGTGGTTGTCCCCCGGTATTATTATTTGTGCGGTTAGCTTCCGTTGTCTTCTCGATGTCGGCGTCCAGATCGATGATTAAGTTCCCTATTCCGACATCCCATTCGCTATCGTCGTACTCAAAGTTGGCATCTGAACTGCGGCTCGCCTTTACGGCCCTGAGGCCTGTGCCGCTCTCAGAACCACCGACCTCATTCATTGGCAAGTCCCATTCGCATGGCGTCTCGCCGGTCGGTCATCCCCTCAAAAGAACGTGCTTGTGTGAGTGCAGTATTGATGCAGAGTCAATTTTGAAATTCCAGGCTTTATAGAAAAACGGCCTGAAACGGAGCAAAAGCTAATTGTTCTTAGCCCGCCGTTTCAAATTTAACTTGAGTTGCAATCATTTTTATTCCTTTCAAAAAAACTTCCGGTCACATTCTGAGAATTCCAAATATTTTACGCGAAAACAGGCACATTCCTTTTAGCCAGGCGACATCCTTATTCTCTCATGTCAAGTAATGACTGTTCTTTCTGGAAAGAAAAAAAGCATTTCGTTATTCATCACGTATCATTTTAATCGACATTAGTCATAAATAGCAGAAGCATTGCAGACATCACTAAATGAACCAAAGCATTTTAGATTTCGTCAACAAAAACCCTAATTGGATTTACTACTCGTTCCAGACAAATGCTACTGTTCTCATCAACTTCCTACACCGGCTTGTCCAAGCCCAACAATTTCTTCCTCCAGGACACAATTTTTAATCCCAACTTTTAATGCAAATGATTTTCTTTTGGGTTTGGTTCATCGTACAACGCCCACTTCAAACTCAACTCATATTATCCTCAAACGACACCAGATCAAACCCAACAAGATAAGATGGGTAATCACCCCTGAAACAAGCTGTTCTTCTCAGTCAATGTCATCATAGAGGAAATCATGTATGCAAATGATCAACATTATTACGTTGGTTATCAGCATGAGGTAAGTAAGCTGGTCATTCTCAACATGTTCATAACAATAAAGATAAGGAGAAAGTATTTACAGTACTTTAGGATGATGGCTCCAGTTTATAGAAAGCTTTTTCTAGTCTCTTTTTCTAGGAATTCCAAAAATATTTCTTTAAGAAAACAACAAAAACTATTTCATTTTCAGTCCAATTATTCAAGACTGTAACGTGCCTAATCTTAAAGACTTCCTCATATGAATACCAACTCAAGTGGCCAAAGCCCAACTGACAAATCACTTGTAATTCAATATTAATCCGTTGGCTTCTTCAAGGCGAATCCATTAAGCATTTTAATGAGTGTACTTATTAAACAGAAACAGAGACAAGCCATAATGGCCCGTGTATGGACTAGGGACTGAGCTGAATGATAATTTGTCGAGGGAGAACTGAGTAAAAAGCTGCTTTTTTACCCGGATATTCATCATTGGAATTTGCATCATTTTAAAAGGGGGAGATCTTTACTGGAACAGATGCATCTTCAAAAAGGGGTTGATATTTTTCTAAAAGATGACTCATCTCATCCCATATTGTTCCGCATATGTTATTAAAAAGCCTCCAATTTGGAGGCTCCAAATGAAACATAATGATGGAGGTAGAAATAACTTTTTTTGTTTTAAAACTTCTTCTTAAAAAAACTTTTTTCTATAATTACATTCAGGGAGAAAAAAGTTCTCTCAATATCAAACTTTTTAAAGTGTTTTCGGTTGAACGGAAAGGGAGAAGTTGAAAAGTGAAAAGTTTCCCTACTTCCTCCAAAAAGAAGCCAATTCTCCACCAAACACTTTAAACTTGGAGGTAATGAAGTGTCAAACTACTTTTTAAATGGACTCATTGACTCTGATTTACTCTGAAAAAAATCTTAAAAAATTACTATCGAGAATGAGAGTAAAATTGTCAACGGATAATATCTGAATGCTGATGTTACGATGATCTCATCCTCAACCGTCAACAAAAGCTGATGAAAGCACGTACTAAAACCCTTATTATTTATCATCTATAAATAATTGTGTCTGGTGAGGGGAATATCTGCATCTGATTGAAGCCAGTCTCAAGTGGCTTAGACAAAGATCAGGCTTAATATAAATGCATACAAAAGTATACTCTTCTCCTCTCCTCTCCTAAAAGGATTTCATTTACATTCGTTACGTGTAAAGCCATTCCACTTGGCAATCAAAACTCTGCGGCAAAGTTTTAGGTATGAGATAGGCTATTTGAAAACTGGATATTCTAAAGCTCTTCTTCTCTTAAAGGCAAGCCGCATCCCAATTTTTACACCGTTTCAAGCTTGATAGCACAGCAAGATACCCACCTCTGAGCTAACTTGTTTCTCTTCATGGACAAAAGGAGTTGGGTTTTACCTGAAAAGCTTGAGGTATTTTTATCTCGTACGTGGTTGGATTGGATGATGTGTTTAATCATTATGATATTGGATTGTTTCTTCAATTTGTTAACAACTCTCAAGACTTGTCAGTGTGAGAATGTATAAAAAGAGCTTCTTCCCTTGTCCACACACAGGGAAATGTAATCATCATTATTCACAAATAATCACTTTATGAGCTCAGTGCCTAAAGGCATTAAATATATTGAATCGGAAATGGTTGAGTAGAGGAAAAATAAATAACAGAAATAAATAAAAGGGTTATTATCTGTTTTCTTGACTCAATCGCGACCTTTTATACCATGCACGATCACAGAACTCTTTTAAAGTTCAACTCAATTTGGGCCGATAACGATCAGAAAATATTTGCATTTTGCTCACTCATTCCATATCAATTGTCTCTGACAAGAACGACAACCCCTTCAAAGTGAAGACATCTGTTTCGTGCTGGGACTGTTGCACTTTTTGCAGCTGCAGTGAAAAAAAATGCTAAATGATAAGGACAACTTTGTGCCTACACCTTTTATCTCTCAGAGCCTTTTACTCTCTTCCCATTTATACTAGTACGTGCTCAGCTTCATCATCTCACCTCCCATCGCGACTGCTCTCAAGAGCTTCTCTCTTTTTCGCAAGCCAAATAAAGACCGCTAATTCCGCTAATGAAGACGAGAACATCTTTTTTTATTCTTTGGTGTGTTTACCCAAGCTAAATACTCTGTCATTCTCTCAATTCTAAATGTTTGCACAATCAACTCCTTAATAAAATTATTAGCTGTGGTTACCACTCACTTATTGCCAAATAAGTGGGGTCCTTTTCCTCCTTGCCACACAGAGACAAAAGGCTTCAAACCACAAACCATCACATTCGTCATTTTTCTCTCTAGAGATTAATGAGATAGCCAGTTTTAAGCGTGTCCGATGTCCCCTTTTGATAGAGACACGTCATATCATTACCAATAAGAGCCGCATACGCCGAGACAAAAAGAGAATCTGCGGCTACTTTCTTAAATTAAATCTCAAAAGCTGAGAGAATGAGAGCCAAGAAATTTTAAACTTCAAGTTGATAAGCCTTATCATCGATTTAAGATGAATGGGTTCACGTTGAATCGTCTTAGCTTAAAAGAATTCAAAGTGAAATAGCAGAGTTGAAATTGAAAAAATGCTTGGCTAAAAAAGACACACATTTTCTGTATAAAATAACAAGAGTCGAAGTTTACGCATACCACGAGCGTAAATGTCTTTTCGTCTCTTGAGATTCTAAGTAAGTTTATATTGGAATGCGCTACGATAATGTTTATGAGGGAGGGAGCAAACAAGCACTTTAAAAAGATTTTTTACAGTCTTCTCATCCTCATCATCTGTAATTTTCTTAATGGTAAACATACATGTCTCCATTTTCTTCTTTTTTTCTCTCGGTTTGTGTAGCAAACCGTTTTCTCAGCTCTTAGGAACGATGCCAAAGTGGAAGCTGCGTACAAAGTACTCTTTTATTACTCAAGATGGGGAAGATATGGAAGCGGAAATGGAATACATTTGGAATGGAGTAGTCTAAAAAGTTTAGGAATATTCAAGAATATTGTCCAGTCTGGGTTTTACCCTGACCTTATTGTCTTTTATGATAAGAAATTTTGTTTTCTCTTATCAAAGTTATTTACAATGCCGCCTCATATCTTCCCCAAACATTATTTTTCACTTCAATAACCCAAATCACTCACACTCAAACTAGTTTTCTTTTAAACAAACCAAAAAGTGGCCAAATATTTCACAACGCGAGAACAATGCCAATATTTTCAGATAAGTAGCCAGGCCAGTTTTAAGTTGAAATAAATTTACACGTTTACGACGTGTTTATCGAATGAGATGGTTGTAGAGTCGTGTGAAGTTTTAAGAGTGAATTCAAGCCATTTTGCTAAAGATTTTCTACAAAATTCAAGCTAATAATTAATTTGCCACCAATCCATGTCATACAATTTGCAGTAGCTTCACATTCCCTTTTTGTTTTCTTCTCTCTCGTTAAACGCATCACCCAAAACATAAATGTCTACACAATAATAAACAACCATTATATTTATTATCACGGTCATCATCAAATCATCGTGTAAAAAACCTCTCGTAAAAGTACAAAAGGTGGATTCCACCACTAAATATTATTTTGTGTAAAAGCTGTCATCTTTTAAAAGAGAGAGAAAAAAATCGTAGCAAAAATTCATCCTCCCAAAAATACATCGCACCTTCTTAAGACTTAAGCCAACTCTTTTTTCCTCCATTTTTACGACTATTTTTATGCCTAATTTCGTGAAAGTAAAATAGCAAATGGGAAAAAATTTGCAAAAACATTTGGCATTTAAAGAGTGCCAGAGTAAGAGCACTGATCTCTCTCTTAGTGTGGCGACTAAGCTGTGTCTAAGCGTCTGAGTAAATCTATTTCAAAGAATTTCTCAACACACTTGGGAACAATAGAATGTGTCTTGCCAAAAATGTATAAATTAATTCAACATTACATAATTAATTTTCTACTAAACTAATATTTGTTTATCCTAATTACTCTTAAAGCTTTACCAAAGTAATCTTTAAGATGAAAAGTGAACAGTACCACCAACGTAATCGCTTTTTAGCACATTCTCTTGTTATTACCGGCCCGTTAGGTTCTCTAAACGTTTACAATTTTGCACACAGAGACAAAAATTGCTCTAAAAATCCCATTTTGTACGGGAGGGAATAGCACACGAATAGAGTAGCACCATCCATTTCTCAAAATTATAGTGTCGTGTCATTTCCCTCACACATTTCATATAATAATGTTCAGAGTAGACAATAAAATCCGCTGTAATTGTATATTTTAGCATTGAAAGAAAAACATCAGTGGCTAAACAAATTTTGTCGTGCAATAAAAATTCTCTCATCGCCACATCTCCATCTCTTGTAATAAAAACATTCTAAAGTAAATGGCATGTGAATTTTATTCGTGTAATAAAACTAAGCGGATTTTCTTATATGATGGTTTATGCAAAAAAATTATTTAAAATGAATTCTTTCCGAAAAGGACTTGCTTGAGGCAAGTGGCTTATGATTAAATCCATAAGACAAAAGAATCGATATCCGTTATCGGGAGTGAGTAAGCTCTCATGAATCATCAGTTTAGGTATTCCTAGAATCCTAAATGTTTTGCTTATCAGTATTGCCCGTTTCTCCTAACCTTTAGGTTACTCACTGACTCACTGCTTATTCGAATTCTGTCGAAATAAGTGCAAACAATTTTTCAAGCAGACTCTCTAACTGCACCCATGCATCAATCCCTAATCATTCTCATCTAACCAAATCGTGTAGAACGAATAAAAAGAGCTTCAAGAGAGTCTCCGAGAGCTCATGCCATACATCAAATTCTTTTGTCTACAACAAATTACTTTGAACTAAATCCATTTTATTGCTCAAAAACTGTCGCTTCTCATGTCCCCAAACGATCTCAATTAAATATTTGCTTTACACTTTTATTTACAACCAATCTAATTAGCCCCAGACTCGAAAACAAATTGTGATTCGCTTCAGTTAAAAAGTACTTTTCAACCATATTTACTTAAGCATCTCTCGTTTCCTTTTTGTTATTTAAAATACGAGCTTGTTTTTCTCAACCGTAATGCCTCGATATAAAAACAGCTTTACAAAATTTACTACAAAACCATATTATTTTCCACTTGTTCCTCTTATTACTTTATAAAAGTATTCGAATGCCATCACACCAAAAAATTCTAAAATATTCCGGACAACTCGAATACTCGAAAGCTTGAATCTCAAACATCATAATTGGAACTTGGACCCGACCCGGCGTACAGAGATCGTGATCATTATACCCACTCCATTTTGTACGCATGGGCTGTGTAAGGCACAGAGTTTTTCTGAAACTTTTTCTCTCTCTCTCTACACCACACAGCCATTTTACACAATATCATTATCCACAAAAAGTTTTCAGAGAAGAAAAAAAGTTGTTTTCGCTCCCTGCTTTTCTATGTATTGCATGTCTTGCCATGCATTTCAGAACCTCCTGCCAATTACAAGAGAGGAATACGAAGCCATACTTCGTTGCATGCCATTCCCAGCCCATATCATCATCCTTTTTTTCACTTGATGATAGCGCAGCTTGATCACTCTCCCATAATCATAATCGTCATTAGTCATTATTATTATGATCAGAAGCTAGCTAGTGTACAGTAGTAAGTTGGGGGCATAGAGACCGATGCCATATCTCTTTTTCGCAAGTGCAAACCGACAAACTCATCGCTTTTGTATAGCCTGTTTTTGTTGCTTTGAAAGCTTTTTGTATAATAATGGTCGAGGCTACATGTCCACATCTTCAAGCTGTGATTGTTTAGCTTCTTGAGAGAGATGAATTCACAGAATAATTTTAGAATTGTGAGAGAGCTGACATTGCAGCTATTAAACAATTAATGACCGTAAGCCAAGCATAAATGGGGTGATTATAGGATTAAAAATGCAAGATGAGGAGTAGATTAGCTTGTTATTGAGATGAATTAATCTGCAAAAGTGTGACTGCTTTTATGAAAGATGAGGTTACCAAAAGGGAGTCGAGTTATAAAATTTGAGAATAAAAATAGGCAGTTTGAGACTTTAATGTCGTTACTTGCGTAAAATGCGTAACCCTACAAAAAATTAATAGCAGATCACCTTTCAATTCTTTTTCTTACGATTGACTATTAATAATATCACCAACCGTGACCACTGTCACTATAGACTTCACAAATGACATGAGCACGTTATTCGTGTATACCAAGCAGGTCATCTAATTAACTTTTTCTAATGAATTTATACTCAAATAAATAAAACTCTTCATACCTCACTAGTTGACCTGAGTCCTTTACTTCTATTTTCCCTCGTAAAAAATCAATAATATTGAAATCCATTAAAAATCGCTTCTCTAAACCCAGCCATTTTACGACTCCTGACTGTAAACGGCTCTTAAGGAGCTTCTCTCTTTCTTTCTGAGAGGACAAAACTACTTAAGAAAAATTTCTAACTCAGACTAAAGAGACCCTGACGATGATAATGATTCACGGTCCACCAAGCTATTTATCTAAACTCTATTCTAAACGGATATTTTATACCTTTTTCCTACGCCTCGTTAAATAATCAAGTATGCTGGGTCGTGGTAGGAAACCACACTTTTTTCTCTTTCTACTTTAGCTCAAAGGAGACAATTTTCTCAGGTCACAAATGAGACGGGGAACACGCTGGAAGACTGATTTATTTCATGTCAGCACACCACACCGTACCACCAGCAGGCAATTCTTTTCAACAAGAAATCTAATAAGAAGGGAAGGGGAGAAAAAGTAATAATAATGTCATGGCATAGAAGGAATGGTGATGGTGATGATGGCAAACTCATTCCTTCCGACTACAGACGAGTAGCAAGAGAAGCTATAAAATTATTTCTCATATTGCCAAGATGAATATTGCAAATGGGTTGCAGCACTTTTCCTCTCTCTCCCAATAGGAGACTATCATCATCAGCACTGAAAGAAAAAAGGCATTGTGTTCTCTCTTGATAAGTATTATTAGAGGAAAGTACCGGCTTTGTAAAAAGTTGATGGTTTTCTGCGTTAATTTTTTTACCTATATGAAATGGTTTAAGTGAAGACAATTGATTAATGACTGGGTTGGTCTCGCTTCTATTTACATTTTATGAGAACAATAGTTTTTGGATTAGATTTTGGTTTATTGATTTTTTTTCGGAGGAATTTTATATAAAAATTGGAATGAGTGTGAAATCATTTCCGCCCAAGTGATGCTTAGTCCTTTGTCGAATGAGTTGGTTTTTATACTTTTACAAGTAATAAAATGTATGTTCAAGTAAGAAAAATATCAGAGTAAAATCCACTCTCGAAAATCTTGCCCAACAACCCAAAAAGATTACCTTCACCTTACAAGTTGAACCTTGAAGGGAAATTGAAGAGATGGACTTTGAAAGTCTTTGACTGTTGAGTAGGGAGACGATAAGCTTTGGGTTTTTACGAGATGCTCTTTCTTCGAACTGATTAGAAAGGGGCTGAGAAAAGGTTGTTGTTTCGTGCCTTTTTCTAAGTAGTCATTAACATCTAGAAGGAAAATATGTTATTCAAATGGATTGATTTGGGTATGTCAATAAATGACATATTTTCCCCTAAAATATTCCAACTCGACACCGTAGTGTAGTGGTAACAATCTCGTGTGGGGAACGGTAGTGTGGTCACAGGAGGCTATTGAATTGGGCTGAGAGTTTGGCTCGAAGTTGACTAAGTGACTCGCTAACTGGTTATAAGTTGATATTGAGCTTTGTACTTTTAGACCATTCTTAGCCTCGGTTAGCCGTGCCGCATAACCGTCCATGGAACGGGGTTTCAGGTTCGATTCCTGACGGTTGTCGCTAGCTTTTTATATAAAGTACAAAGTATACAAGTCATTTAAGCTCCCAATCCTAAGAGCTCAATTTTCTCAACTTTTTTACCATGAATAAAAAGAATGTTCAACAAAGAACAACTTTTTGTCTCTCTCAACAACTCTCTCTGATCCTTTTTCTCCCCTTCACACACTCTGTTTAGATAATTCTCTCTAACAGATTCCTTTTTCGTATCTTTTCATGTTGAGCATCATGATCATCGTCAAACTTCATATGTATTTTATTTCGTATTATGTTTCCTCTCTATCCGAGAGTCAAGAGATTTTTTATAATGAGCTTTTTTCTCTCTTCTCTCTCTCTCTTTATAATTATACCTAAATTCTCTCTACAAGAAGGCGGTTGTTGTGTGTGGCGTAGGAAAAAAACTATTAGGGAAAAGATTAATGATTAATGTGTCTTCCTCTCTTATCTCTCTTCGAGCACTCGGCGCGTTTCAGTAATTTACAGTAAACCAATTACACAATTAACATGATCTCTTGTTCTCTAAATGGCAGTTGATTTTTCTTTACTTGAGATACTTATATTTGTGTAGGAAGATGATGAAGAGTGAACCAAATTCAAACAAAACTTGTTCTTCAAATGTAAAAATAAGTAGTAGTTAAGCCATTCTTTTTCTCCCCAGTTTGTAATAATTAAGTGGGTAAATAAAAAGAAATATTAGGTAGATTTTGGGTACACTTTTATCTGTAGTAAATCAAGTTTTTTTAGCGAGCCTAATTATGTTGAAGACTCTTTAAAGTTAATCACAAAAGTGAAAAGTACTTTGGTAGCTTTTTTTGCAAATCAAAGCTTCAAAATCGTAATTAAAGCTAACCAAGTAGTAATTATTTTTCAACAGTTTTACAGTCGTTATCTCCTCTGTTAAAAGGTATAAACAAGCCATTGAAAAGAATTGCAAATTGATGTTTTATATCTGTTTGTAAATTGAATGAGATGGGTATAGAATTGACAGACTTTTAGCTGTTATTTTATGGCTTTACTTCTCACACATTCACGCTAAATATTAAATGCTAAATGTGTTTTTGTAAACATTTAATTTTAAGCTTGACTGGTATTGCCTTGAAGAGAGTTTACACTCTGGACTTTTTATAGACTCTGCTATTACAGACTTTTACTCTGATTTTAGAATTAATCCAGAGACATGAGTTGAAAGCTAAAAGCTCTTACTTTACATCATCCCTTAAGTGCAGGTCATCCTTCAAATGGCCTTAGCCAAAAAGCCAAGCCATTTCCTAAAAGCCTTTTTAACATTTTGCTGCACCCAACTACCAAAAAGGGCATTTCTCTCCCTTTCATTACAACTCGCATAATTATGTAAATGCTTGAAACAACTTATTCTAAAAACCAATCATGTCCAGTCATCTTCAATAACTCACCTGCGCACATATTTACTCAATTGATCCTTTTTATTATCCTTTTATAATAAAAACACGACAAACACACTCAATCCAACATCCAACCGCAATGTCATTTCCCTCCATAAGCTACGCTGCGTAATATATCTAGAGAGTCGTCACCACACACCACGAGACTATTTTTTAGCCTTTTATCCAACCACTTTTCCATTCTATTATGACAGACACAAGTTGACAAAACCTGCAACTTTTTTCCTCTCTTTGATCAACCCCATAACAATTTATTAACTGTCTAGTGTAATCAACTTCGTTTCTGCTTGCACTTTACTCCCCAGAAAAAACATATAGTTTTATACTATAAGAAATTGTTATCGAGCTAGAGAGTTGCTCGTGAACGCTGAGTGACGACATGCATAACCACACTCTTGAAAACTACCGTATGAAGTTCTCTCCACTCTCGACTCTTTTTTTGAGATGAAAGAAATTTGCTTCGCTAGCAAAAAAAGTATAAAAAGTCACTCTCGTCGACAGAGATATGGATGGTGTGCTGTTTTTCTAGAACATATTGAGGCTGTTGATATTTATCAAGCCAAAAGATGATTGTTGACGTCAAAAGATATAGTGAAACATTTTATTAGTAAATATTTTAGAATAATGAGCCTCCTCTCTGTAGTCGCACCGCGAGAGTGGAATCTGACGTTTATTTGTTTAACGTAGAAAGAAATTGGAGTTGTCACGCCATGCTCTGATGTGGTGATGTGATCTGATTTTTTTTCAGAGAGGAAGACGATTACGATTACAAAATGGTAGATCACACGTAGACTGAGAGAAAAATCAAAGTGACCATGACCTCATAGCATTAGTTAATAATAGCAGATGTGGAGATTCTGATCAAGTAGTTGGAGTTAGCTAATGGTTGGAGAGATAAGGGATGTCGTAAACTGATAAATATTTTTATTACTGGGCAAATGCATGCTAAATATTTTAAATGAAGCGCAAAAATGGATTGTTTAAATGATTTGTAAAATGCAAAGAATTTAATTTATCAGATATTTATTTGGCGAATAAAAAGGTTCTGACAGCAATAGTCAGGCAGTCTCTTGCCAAAGGTAATTAATCAGTATTACAATGTGATTAGATATCGAATTGATTGATTCTCGGAGCAAAGAAGTGGTGTTATCTGTAATCATTTTCATCCAATTTCATCATTTTGTAGCTTTATCGACGTTCAACTTACGAATTTACAGATTTCCATTTTTTATGCGCATAAAAATAAACCCCACTTATTCTTCAAATTACAAAAAGTCTTCCCTTTTATATCTTGTTTTAGGGCAATACACTTGAATCTGACATGGATTGGT
>JAHZMU010002250.1:0-75421 GCA_027743725.1 Rambutsinella grinnellia | reverse complement strand
AAAAAAATATCGCTTGATTATAACCTCACTACTCACTACCATCACCATATTTACCTATCTGATTGATGACATTGTGATGAGAGTCTTTTCACTTTTATGGATTATTTTGACTCTGAAATGGGTAGACACTTAAGCTTTTACTCTGACCTGTTTCCTCACTCTGATATATCAATTTCCTCTAATCCTCATCACACACAGGACAACTATGCCCAACACCTTAAGAAGACTCTTGAGGGAGCAAAAAGGTCACCGACAGCCAACCTCCATGTGTGTCTCCGTTTTTCCTTGTGTGTCGGCTTATTACTCTCGGAGAGCAATTAAGCGAAGCGTTCTCCTTGTCCCTAGATCTCCCGACGCCTTATCAGCTACTTAACAGTAAAAGTACATGTCTACACTTAACTCCTTTTTTCAATCAAGCCGAGAACACAGTCCTTTCTCGCTTCCCTCTACATTATCTCCTAATACCTCTTCAGATGGAGAGAGAAAGATCCGACTCGGTTGCATTAAGATAAGCCCCTTAAAGGCTGATCACTACGGACAAGGCTCAATATCAATCTAAAATGGGATTAGATGATCATCATCATCTCTCCAATCATGATAAGGGTAATGGCAACACTAAATTTTATCCCGTTTCCTAAATCTTAAGGTTGGGAACAGTTTAAAATTAGATTCTTATGTAAACTCTACTCATGACATGGGCGTGTATATTGAATGAATTCAATCTAATTTCTTTCGGGATGAATAAGCAAAAAAAAAGCGAGAGAAAAATAAATAAAATAATTCTCTTCCACTTACCATGGTGACGGGGCGATGGGGAAACAGAGTCAGGTCGATGGTCATTCCCAACGACATCAACTCTCTCGTCATCATCCACATTGTCATGAGTTAGGGAGTCGGAAGGGCCAGAGCCGAGGCTGTTGCTTAGGGAAGGCCCTGCATTACTCGATCGCGGATGGTCATCCCCATGCCGTTGAGCCAACAGTGCTTGTCTGCTAAAACAATGGAAAACTTTCCCAATTAGTATACAATCCAAAGCTAAAAATAACTCGGGATTGACAAGACCTACTAATTGTGTCAATTTGTCAGTATCTCACACGTCAACTCTAATCATTCTGTCTGCACACGAGTCTAGCCAAAATGTGCATTTATCCAAAACTGCGCGACAACCAGTCCATTTCCCTCACCTATCATTAGCAATTAGCAAGTTTCAAATTAGTATGTGTCGATAATTGCACTCCTTTCACAGCTCATTACTCGATTACTCCAACACCATGTACCTCTCCCGATACCATCCAGTGCCAGTGTCAATTACCTCAAAACTTTATCCCTTCGAAATAGGCAAAGCAATCATTTCTAATTATCATAATAACTGCCCTACAACAAACATTAGATTTTTCCTCTTTAAAAAAAACTAACCAAGTAGCTCACTACGTTTCTATAATTCCATTACGATTATTATTACCTTTGTCATTACTTGACGCTTCCAAACTACGTTTTTTCATTTCTCTCTCTCTCGTGTCCCTCTTCCTAAAAAAATACTGAATTATCTACCTTTTTTCTCTACCTTAACATGAAAAGCTCTCATTAAAGTGCCGTATCCGTTTCTCCTTAATGATATCCCGATAACTCCTCTTTTACTATTCACACATCCACATCCTCAGATAAACTTTTTGTTTACATAGCACCACTTTTACTAAGTCGGAAGCCCTAAAGCCTTTAAGGAAGAACATCACTCATTTCTTTCTCTCTCTCTCTCTCCCTCTCATTAGCATTTCTCTATGGGAAAATTAACTAAAAAATTAACGAGAGTGTGACTCGTTCCCTTCCACAAACATCGCATCATAAAAACCTTATAAAAGCTGCATTTTCATAGCGTCTCGGAGATAATGGAAGTTTTTCGAAAAACCATTACAACAATCCCAACTCTTTGTCCTTTTTTATCACACGGTGTTAACAACTGACACATTTTTACAGTCGAATATCGTCCAACACTTAACAACCTTACCAAATGTGTTTCACTTCCTTTCCTCCGCTACTCTCTTACGATAAAAATAGAGAAAAATGACATATGTATCTATGGATTGGGTGACTGTCACGGAAATCGGCTATTAAATTCCTTTCCCCTGGTAAAAAATAGAGCATTATACCACCGACAAAGTTTACTATTTACACCTCATCTCATACACAGCTACGTTGTGTGCCACCAGCTAGGTGCAAAATGTCGAATGGTCAACTCATTTTTCTTACCATATTTTCTCTCTCTACAATGATGGCATGCGTGAAACGATTTCACTCCCCACAAGTGACATTATTTTTTAGAGAAATCCATTTATTTCATTCCATACTCAAGATGAGAAAAACAATAGGGATATGATATGGAACCCACAGGGGAGCAAGAAAGCCATTTTAGCAAAGCACACCTTACGCTTAGCAGGTAAGCTTCTTATTTTTTTTAAAGAAAAAAGGTAGCAAGAAAACCGTAGGTGTAAATGGGTTATTATTATCAACTTGTTTATAAATCTCTCCCCTCTCATGATTTTTTAAGTAATCTAACAATCTATAAATGTCTTGAGTCGGCTCCGTTTTCCCCCTGATGGTTAAGAGAGATGAGAGCTGTCGGTACATAATCACTTACAAGAGGGTTGACATTCTCGACAATACCCATTATGGGCAACGTTTTTTGTCACTTTCGTACTGGAGACCCTTTTTTCTTACCTTTTTTTAAAAAAAACTATTTTTTTACTTTAGGAAAAAATGCCAGGAATAAGTGAATATTATTATTCCCTGGAGAAGGACTCTTGACAGTTAAAAAACAAAAGGGAAGTGTGGTAGGCCCGTTAAATATCTGAGAATGTGGTGCGTATTTTTTTCTTCATCGATTCAGAAAAGATATCCATCACGGGCCTGATTTGTAAATACTTTTTTAAAGGTATCTTTGTGGGGAAAATTCCTCCAGCAAAAAAAAAATACAAAATCCAGACAACCACAAACTTCCAGAGGAATTCAATGACGAGAATGGCTCAAGTGATTGATGAGATGAGGTGGATGATAGAGCTTTAAAATAATTCACCTCTGCATAGTTTCATTCCAGAAGTTTTAAAAATAGCTGATCACCATCACAATATTAAAAGCTTTAAATAGTTCTTTTAAAAGTCTCTCTCTCTGGAGAGCGCATTACCCTTCCAGTTATTCCAGATGTTAAGCCGAACCTGGTTTAATGACAGGATCAAAACTTATTTTTAGACCAGACCGTAAATATTGGAATGTGATTAAAGCCATTTCTGGCGCGGATTAACTCTTACGCAAATTGTATTTTTTTTAAAAGAAGGATAATGATTGAAAATAAATATTTCAATGATGCAAGGTAATACAAAATGGTTAATTTTACAACTAATTTGATGCAAAAATGACAAAGTTGCATAAATTGCAAAATAGCTTGTGACAAGGATCGATGATGACATGATTCCTGGAATTGCATTGTCACTGTCTCCTTTTTACCCAATTGTTTCTTACCCTTTTCTACAAGGAGACGTTTAGCAAAAAAAATATTTTGGTGTGAGTGACAGGGAGACGCAGATAACAGTTTACATAATCCATTAGTGCATATCGCTCCATATATTATGAACGACTTTCTTCCTCTCTTTCCCAATTAGTTTGCTTATTTAGCTCTAGCTCAAAGCTCTCCGCCTTACGAGCCACCTAAAAAGATACAAATTTTTGTCACCGATACCTCTTCCTTTTAGGAACTGGATAACAAGCAGCTTTCCCATCAACTCAAGACTGTAACGAGCTACTTGAAGTTTACTAGCAAAACATTATGTTCAGCCTCCAACATTTTTACAGGTCCAAGAAAGGTCGTCTCTCTCTCTTTCCCTTTCGGCATTCTTCAACAACTTGGCCGGCTCACATGAAAGCTCAACTTTGTCGCGACAGTTCGCCATGGGTCATCGCCTAAGCAAACTGTCACTCAATTCAAGCATATTTTAGGGGTTCTCTGTAGTTATTCAACCACAACTCCGAAGCTCTTCTCTCATTCCTACCTCATCATCACTACACATCTCTCTCCACCTAAAAACATTTTACATTGGGAAGAGAAAATCATACCAACAATCACTATTTTATTCAGCCATCCATTACGCCAAACAACATCTTTTCGTTTGACTACTCAAGCCTTCCCTAATACTTCATCTGGATTCTTTTCTCACCACTTATCTTTCATTCTCCCATACATTTCTTTATAAAAAAAATTATAACGCATCTCTAAAAGACAACGAATGACAAACTCATCATCACATTTTATTCGTACTTTTCCCCCGCATTCTTTCGCAAAAGGGAATTAACTGTTGAACAAATGATAAAACAAATTTCTTCCTCTTCATTCCTCCCTCTCTCCAACACATGTAGTCTCTTCTCTCCCTATAAATCAATGCGATGTCTTTGTCCTCTCTCCACATCTTATTCTCATCATGCATAAAACTCGGGGAAACTAACTCGTTAAACTCCGTTCCGTTCTAATCTCTGCGTTTTACGCAGTCTGCTTCACCCGCTCACTCGCAACAACAGTCAGAGCGCAACATTTCCTTGCAAAAACTAATTATACTTTGTTCCCCACTAGTCATTACGGCCTTCTCAGACACATCACTTTAATATATGTCACTGAAAAAAATAACTCTCGAGCCGCTCTTCTCTATCAGCCTGACCAAGTCACGACACACGCAATCATTTCAATAAACAGAGTCGCTTCTGTAAGCCACATTTCATTTCTGAAATTATTTTTTTCTCCCATTTCATACCTGGCCAAACTTCATAGCTTGTCACTTTGGAGAGAGAACAATGACAGGAAGTTTTATACAGCCATCAACACATAAGCCAATTGGTGGGTGCGTGGACACCCTCAGAGGTATCAAGAGTACGACAACAACAGTTTCAACTCCATTCATTCCTTCTCTCCCACATCATTATTATGACAATTTACAAGAGGTAAATATTTAGACTTTTTTTCCTCCGTCTGTGTGAAACAGCTCCATTCTCGAGACAATGAGATCATCGCGATTATCAAGGATCCTCAAAAAATAATAAAAGGAACTAAACTGTCATAACTAACTAGCTCCTAGTTAGCACGGCAGCTCTTTCATTGTGCGCGATTTGTTGATGACGGACTCACCAAAATATAAAACATCCGACAAGCCTATTTAACGCTGTCATAAATAATTGCTTCATTGTCTCCACATTTCAAGAGTCAAGCGAACAAAAGATATCCAAACCCATCATCTCCCTCCCACACACGGAATCCTAACCAGAAATTATTATTTTTACTACAACCAAAATACTTTTGCGGACATGCTAGCCTAATAAAAATTAATTTAGATTCTATCATCTCATTATTCTCTATTCTATCCCTCTCATTATCACACTTTATAATGACTAACTTCACATCTCACAAATCCCGCACCAATCATATTCAAAAAATTTCTAATCAACTAGTCTAGAAGAAAAAAATGACTTTACAATGAAATTTACATTTCTTCTTCTTGACAATATAATTCCTATCAAACTCACTTGTTCTCTTCATCTAACGAACTTATTTAAATGACTTCATTTTATTCTAATGACTTTCTTCTAGTCGCCTTTGACTTACAGCTCCAACAGCATTCCTTGCCTTGCGAACATGATGGCTCATTGTCTATTTCCATTTTCCTCCACTTCATAATAACCTCTTGTTTTATGTCAGTGAAATTATCAGCTACAATGTCCTCCAAACGAGATAACGAGATCAACCCCAGAATAATAATTATGCCCGCACACAAACTCTCCAACTGACCCAACTTCATCTCGAAATTGCTTCTACGTGAAGGGAATGAGCTTGTCCTCACCTCACATCAAAATTAGAGCTAACAACAAAGACATTAAAGTAGAGGAGTGACGCCGAATCAACTGCCATCATTATTGCTGTCACCACAAGCCACCGCTTTATCACAACAACTTCCTATTACGATTAGATTTGCATGAGAAGAATCTCAAGAGGATGTTTTCTCTACAATCCCATTTCTCTAAAATGATACGAAATGGATCGTGCTCAAAACCATTTCACTCCAAAATTAATGGATTAACCTTTCCACGCAAATTTCCTTGCGCAATTCTTAAATAATTTCACAATTAGCAGCTGCTAACCCATAATTCAATAAGAAATAGCCTGTGCTCCATCACATCTCTGAAACTTATTGCATAAACGCATTCCTACATTTATTCTCTCATTAGCAACCCCAAACTTTTTAGCACATCTTCTACATTTCTCTCCTCCACCCTAGAAAAAAATACCGGATTCACTTTCAATCTCACTTCCTCCGTACCAAAAAAAACCATCCACAATCGCAATAAAATGCGTAACACGTTTAAGGCTTTCCATTATTATTAGCTGTGCCATTTATTTCTTCAAATTTACTACTCCGTTTTCCTCTCTCTCTACTTTTATGGCTTATTCACCGAAACCTATTACCTCTCTGTCTCTCTCATCACCCTTTCCCTACAATGAACAATCATCCTTTTTAAAAAACTCTTTTCGCTTTTCTAAACCTAAACATTCTCTTTTATTTACTCGAGACACGGTCACTACCACCGAGAGGGGAATTAAAACCTCCTGTTTTCTGTTTTATAGTGTCGTCTTTTAATTAATGATGGAAGCCGGTTCCAATTTTCTAATGCGCCCTAATACCCGCTCTCATCAAGTGTGAGTCAATTGAGTATACTCAGTCTCCAAAGAGGTAGCAACTGTTCCTCATAAATACACATAAACATGCTCATGTCCCTCTGTCGCCTTTAAAAAAACGAATAAAATTACGCAATAAAACTACATCCATCTTCCATCAATTCATCATGTCCTTCAGTCACACACCTGAGCAGAGAAGCTTCTACTCTCATTATTATTTAAAATACCTTTTTTTACCCAAAAAAAAAAAGCTCCAGCTCATGTATTATTCCACAGAATCATTTTCTCTGTCACTACAGCAAGTGTCACCAATTTAGTCATTTTGTTCTGCGGAGGCAGTTAATAAGTATCTACCACCATAGTAGCCACCACACTAGAGAGAAAACTTCGAAAAACTACACATTTAACGTAATCCATCAAAGTAGTATTTATCCCTAGAAAAAAATGCTCGTCACCACATATATCAAGCGCATTACACATTTTTCATCTACATCACTCCCCACAACAGAGCAGAAAGAGGGAGAAAGCCACACACAAACAAAACAAAAAAACGTGATTACCCGTAATAAGAAACTGTCGGATGGTTAATTAAGAGGTTTATGGCAGCTGATTGATGATGAATAGATGGCTGCCATCATCACATAGTCATCTACAACTTTTATGTTAGTCACAATAGGACGGAAGCTTGTATAATGAAAACCACATTCAATTATCATAGACTACTTCATTCATACTTAATCACAAGCTTTTTCACCCGTCCAACAGCCCTAATACCCGTAAAAAAAATATCTCGCCACGCCAACGCCAAAATGCCACTAGCACAAAAAATGTGACAAAATAATTTCACCTCTCTCTATCTATCTCTCATTTACTCGAAAAAATTCAGCGTGTGGACATATGAAAGAGAAAATTATAAGTGGAAAATACGAAACGGACCATACTCACTCCCCATTCATTATTAATTTTACCTTTTTATCAGTGAAAGGAGAGCGCTTATATATTTTCCTATATAAAAAAATATATATATTTTTCTCCCCACAGAGTAGAGAGCTGATATGAGCTTATAAAATTATTAAGTTTGGAAATGAGAACTCTCTCAAACATTTATAACTCTATTAATTACATAGGGTTGAGTAGGGCGAGAAAAATAAGTGTCCACTTTCACATTTCTTTATTCGCCAGAGATAGAGAGAGAGAGAGCGGCTTGCTAAGTCAGAAATGGATCAGTCTTCTTAACGATATTATTTAATTATGCACTAAATATTTCACTAAGCGCGCAATTACACCCACTTGTTTATATAAAGGGTATTTTTGTCAATATTATGAAAAATAAAGGAAAAGAGAGTAGAGGAATATACCATCTTATAAAATGTCGGCAGCAGCAATGACTCCGCCATATCATCGTTTCATCACCAGCAAAAAAAAGTCAAAGGAGACCGCCACTAGGAAACGAGACTAAATACTTAAAACTCCTTTAATAGACTTTGAGCTAATTAGAGGCGAAAAAAGACAGTGTTGTGGTTGTCTTTCTGGGAGACAATCAGTTCTTGGGAGTCTCTCGGGAGCGCTAGTCAAGTGCATCCCGGTGATCGTAGAAGGGGGAGACTTTATGCACAAAAATTGTTGATGAGGAGCAGATGATTATTCCTTTTGCAGCGCATCAAACCAGGTATTCATTTCATATGGGGAGTTTCTGACGCCAACTTTTTTCCTCTTTAAAAAAAATTATTTCATTCAGAAAAAAATGCTAAAGCCATTCCCCTACAAACGAAATACTGGAACGTGTTTGAAAAAATAATAATTTTTCCTTCTTGACCTGACCAATTATGCGCAGAAAAATTGGACTAGCTCCCCTGCTCTTCTAGAATCCCTTGGAGCAACAACAAATTTAATAATCCTCAACCGCCCCATGTTTACATTTCAAATGGGTAATGAAGGTCTCGAGAGTTTGGCCAGTGGCCAACCACACATCCTTTTTATTTGCCAAGTTTAAAAACACTTTTTCTCCCTCTCTAGAAACTACTGCAAGTTAATAATTAAGTCTAATTAAAAAATTTGAAATTTCATTCTCACAAAATGGAAACGTTAATCTTCGAAAAAAAATTATTAAAACTCCCAACACGACGCTTATCAGGCCAAGGAAAATTTAGCAAATGTGAGCAAATTGAGTTAATCCGTAATCCTTTCATTTATACCACAATTGAGAACAAGTTCGTATCCACCTCGTATCACTTTAATGAGTAACAAAATGCCTAAACCCTGTGTTACCGGATGGACGAGAATGAATTGCTTTACAATTTCTCTCCAGCAGCAGACTAAGCCTTCTGTTCCGTAGCTGGGTTGAAGAGAGAAGAAAACATCCGTATTAATTAATTTCGCTATCAAAATCGTGCTCACTACCTTACAATAATATGAGAGCACATATGCTCTCCAAACTAGCCAGGTAGGTAGTTGATGTTATGCTCATCCTGTCTACCTTGTCTTACAACTCCGGGCTTAGCTATCCCACTGGTGGTCTCTCGTCCAAAATCAACTCGTTTCTAAAACCTACCAACAACTCTTCCCATTCCTGGTCAACCGTTAAAAGAGTCTATCAAAATTATACGCTTTTTATTCCACTTGAGAGAAAAATCCCTTTTCTCTCTCGCCAATTGTCCGCCTCACAGCGGAAACTCGAATTTAAATAAGAAATGTAATAATAATGTTATTACATTTTCATTTTCATCGTATCACCACACATATTTCTTACTTGGTTCAATCCATACATTTCTTATCTTGAGACAGATATAAAATATGTAATGTCTCTCCATATCAAGATTAAAAGGGTAGGTGAGCAGAATTATTAAATCCTTTTCGTTTTCCTATCATCCCATTTATCATCTTGAGTTGACTAATCATCAGCCTTCGTATAGAATATGTTTCTCAAGCTGAATTACAACTTTCTTACAAGTCGAATTATCACGTCAAACTCAAACAAGTCATTTTAGTCATGTCAATCCCGTTACTATTTTAGAACATTGAACGAATCGAGCAGAAATAGACAATTAAAAACCCGGGATTAATAAAAAGGACTGACTCCCTCCCTTTTTACTAATTTAATGAGCAAGTTTTAGATAGTGTTGGTATACTCGTACTGAACGTGCTCCACAATTCACTTGACAGTTTACACGAATTACGACCAAAACAAAAATGTATACAAGCCCAACTTCATAATTTATTTCACATGCATTCCCCTATTCGTACAAATTTATGAATGAATTTGATCACATCAAGTAATATATTTACCTGCAAAAAAATGCAAATCCCCTATTATTTCATACTGCAAAAGAATTCCTCAATTAGTCGTAATGAATTTTCCTTAGCTCGATCTCAAGACTAAAGTCTTAAAGACAATACCCTTCTCCCCAACGTGTCCAACTAATGCAGACAACACCCAAAGGTATGACTTACGACACATTAATCATACCACAAGTGCTAGAGTGCCACTCAACTCTGCAATTTAGAAGAGACATCCCCGCCATGAAAAAATCGATAATTCATCCGCTTTTATATAATTTCACCTAGTTGATTTTGACACAACTTCATTTTCAACATTTTATAAGTGGAGAGCAACAAGCGAGATTCATTCATCATAAAAAATATAGCCAAATACTTGTCTCCCAACCCAGCACTTTTATCTCGTACAATTCCTCCCTTACTATTTCGCACGAACAAAATATTCATGTCATATTCAGTCCAACTCAATTCACCTCTCATCAGCGAATAAATAATGGACCTTGTTAAAAAAAATTCTAACTTATTCAACTCCTTTCACAAATATGAAATATGAAAGTTTTCAAAAAATATTTTATGGAAACCATAATAATAATTTTTATTACTTTTCCCCCCAGAAAACTGCACAGATTAAGGTTAATTCTACTCATCTCAAAACTTTTAATTCGTATCAAAAAGCTTATACATAAATCTGATGGTAAAAAGTTGATCTCCACTTGTTTCAGGACACGGGAGAAGTGGTCGTCGTCATCAGGTGGAATCAGTATTCTTATCATAAAACTCTACATGAACACATTAATAGCCCATTTGATTCTTCCCTACCTCATCGCTAATAATATGAGGGAACACGAGCTTGCCACACAGCTACTGCTAAATGAGTGGCACGTTAGCGCTATTTTTATACAGGAAAGTAACGAACTGTAACAGTTTTCATTCTAAAAAAAAACTCTGCAAAGACGATATGAAAATAGCCATAATCATGAGAAGCTCTTTTTACGACCATTATATCATTCTGGCCACGATCAGCTTTTCATTCATTAATTCCTCATTCATATCATCATTATCGTGAGTTTTCCACTAGGGTGGAAATATATAATCAGGGGAGTTAAATCCGATCAGGACATTTTAATAACTGATATCTTTTCTCCGCAAATAAAAGGGGCCGATTACCAATTGCTTTGAGATAACCATCAAATGTGCTCCGGATTTAGATCTGATTGGGCGAGTGGCTGGAAACAAAATTGAAAACCATTTCAACTTCTAATCCTTACCAATTCAACTTTTGCCATCAAAAATTCTCGCAATGACTATTACAATCACAACTCAACTCTCTTATGAGCGCCACCCATTTCATAAAAGGAATAAAACGAATTCATGATTTTCGCACACCTTAACATCCCATCACATAAAAAATGAAATTAAAAGAGCAATAATGAATTCCCTTGAAATAACTTTTATCAATGCTCACCCTGATTCCTGAGATCATAACTTTCCTGACAATAATCAAGAGTTTTTCTACAGTCCCTCTAAACCACATCGATGTGGATAACGAGCATTTAAATTATTACAGAGTCTAAACAGAGCTATAAAAAGTATGCTTTATTTACTTTTCTGTGCGCTTTCTCGCTCCTACTATCTCCGTTTGGGAAATGCCAAGTTCTAACAAAGTATTTCCACATTATCTCCCCACTCCATCGTCATATATATTCATGACACATAAAAATATAATAATAAACACTAGAACCCAGTCATAATAGCTTTTATAGTGTCCGTGTCGACAATTGCCACTTTAACATCTAATGGCAATTTTCTTGGCAAAAAAAATACCATTATAAGTTTATAAAAAGGTTAAATCATTTCTCATTCATAAACGAATTAAAAAAAGTGTGCTTGACGCCTTGCAGTTAGCGCTCGTTGGAAAAGGTCAATGTGAAAATGGCCCTCTACATTGTCACTCTTTCCACTTTCTTCCCAATACCCGTCAATTTTCTCTTCTACAAAATTACTTACAAATTTTCGGGTAAAAAGTAGAGGCAAAAAGCTCAAGTTAAACAAAGTGCAGTGTCATTAAGTAGGGAAAAGTATGTCCAACACTCCATTCAAACTGCTTATATAGTATGGGTTTCAGTGCTGGTGTTGGTCGCTGAATACGCCCATTAATTAAGCCCAGTGTAAAAAGGAGGAATGGAACTTGGCGACAAAAACAAAGAGACACGCAATCCCATAATCACCGTACCGTGTGTTGTCCCCTCTATTACAATATGCATCACTAAAAAAATTCTCTGCCCAACACAAAGTTTACCTCACCTCATGCTTTTTTTTACACTGAAAAAAATTCTATGTAAAACTGTTCATGGGAGAAGTGTCGAATCATGCATGTCCTACAATCCACAGCCCACACCATACTTATTTTTTTGGTGGCGGCGACGGTGACAATTGTTGTAGGAAATAAGTAGGATAAATTCGAAAATCTGAGGATCCCACCTCTCCCAAGAAACACGCAGGGACAGAGCAATTCCCCATCCATAAATTACACGATCTGCATGCCTGCACGACACTCTCATATCACTTTAATACCCCATCCCATTTACTTGGCAATCACGCGCTTTCTCAAATTATTAGGGCAGAGGATGATTCATGTTCATCTTGCATAATCTATAATTTCAGTGAGGAGAGAAAAAGCATAGAGCCAAAAACATATTATTTTCTCTTGAAGGTATCTGTGTGGCTTTAGTTTCTTCACAGATATAATAATTAGCCAAGTATTTTATAGACAAATCTCGCCGTTGTTTCTCCCAAATGAAAAGAGCCGTTTATCCTTCCCCTGACACTTTTCTGGCACTAGTTTTGACACGACGTTGGTCATCATGTGTGACGCGAAAGAGGAGCACAAAGAGTCAACAGCTTGGAAGACACCAAACCCTAAATGAAACCATTGTCTCATCTCATTACTGTGGCAAGTCGTGCCTGACAGGAATTTCACACAGGGAATCATAATGATCGAGTTAATCAAAAAAAAAACTTTGCAATTTCCACCTAAAAAAATACTTCCGCACAGAACAAAAGCCCGTCGTGTGTTTTTCATAAAACTTTTATTCAATTGCTTATACCTTAAAATTTTACTAACAAAATTTAAAATCCAGCAACTCTCCTTTTTTCCTACGAAGCCTAAATCTTTAAATATTATTTGCTTAAATTAAATTCTAAAGTAACTTCCCAAAAGCTTATCATCAACATATCGTCATACTCCTGAGCCCTTTCTATTAGTAACTTGCATGGAAAATGTATCCGCTCATGCAAGCTTCCTCCATTCTCCTTTCCCAGCCCTACACGATAAGCATCGATCTCTCTGTGAAAAAAAAGTGAAACAAGCAGGGCCGAAAATGGAGAGTGCGACTCAAGCGTAATAAAAATTTGTACTCCAAATGTCAAGTGCATTAAGCTTGGCGAGGGTGAAAAGGAGTGGATATGGAAGCACTAAATAGTTTCCTTGTAACTACACATGTAATCCTGTACGAAGGAGGCCGACAACAGCCAACATATAAGTAACCAGCTGTCAACTACTTTAATCGATGAGCTCCAGCTGTACTAAACGAACTGTGAGAGACGCACTAAAAATATTTTCAAAAGATAATAGAAATAGTAAAGAGAGGACAGCTAAAAGAAGATAATATTTTAAAGACGAGAACGTTTCTTTTTTAACTTTAAAAAATCCCATTCCTTAATGCGAAACGCTTCCCATTACAGTCAATAAAATCACGGGGCAATGTACACAAATAATTCTTTATAATCACCTTCATCTGTTCAAACTAATCGCATAAAATGTAGACACTCCCTCATAACTCGATGCTTGTTTTTAGGTGAAAAGCGAAAAGAAAATTCTCACACGTACTATTTCCGTTGAAATAAAAATGGGAAAGAGGATTCCACTTTCAAAAACATGCTCATTATTGCTCATCATTATCTGAGACATGCACACAAAACAGTGATTCGAGGAACAAGAAGGGAAGAAAAATTTAAAAGAACTTGCCACCACCATCATATCCCATCACATCAAGCATACCTCTCTCCATAAAACTCTGCGTTTACACAATCATTACTTGTTCTATTCAAACTTTGCCCACAGAGTTGAAACTTTGTAAGAGATAAATTTCGCCTTTACAAAGCCTTCTATCTAAAATATTATATTGCTTAACTCCTTCACACAAACATTTTGTCCATTCACCTTTAAAAAAAACTTTTCAACTCCCACAAGCAGAGAGAGAGCAGGGTGCTCAGGGTTAATCATAGGCTCTCATTCCCAATGCATCTTGGATGTAGGTATAATGCTAAGAGAGGAGAGGTGTAGCAGGAAGCATTTTACCACTTTTTACGCTTCTCCTTACAAGAATTAGCACCCCCCACATATCAACATCACAATATCCTCATTATCCCTTCTCATTACGACCCTATCTGGAACCTCTCTAAAAATAAAACCTTTCTCTCACGCTCAAAAAACTCAGAGCATTTCCCAAAGCTATTTTTATCCCAGCCTTTCCAAGCCTTTTTCAAATGATATGCTTTCAAATTCGATTCTCTCTCAAAAAAAAACTATTTCTCTAGACCCACACATTACGCAACAAATTTTTATGTTAATTTCCTCCCATCAACACATCCCCACTGTCCAGTCTGATGAGAATAAAATAATGCTCATTTTTTAGGCGTGTTAAAAAAAATCTCTCTCTTCACTAGTCTCTCTCTCTCTCTTCTTGAACAGCTTGCTCCATTCCCATTGTTGGTGATGATGATGATAAAGGAGTGGCCTTGTTTTCCAAACGTACACGAGCGAGCGTACGACACAAGGACCGAGAGGAGTAATATGATTCCCGTAAGACAAGATCGCTATAGACAGAGGTGTGAAGTTCCGAGCACATTGGTTAACACCGACCGACTTTTTTCTCTTTCTACTCACAGCCAAGTCTTTTCCACCACCACTACTAGGCGAGAGAGAGGAGTAGCAAAAAAAGAGACGAGTGTGAGAGCGAGAGTACTGGTGAAGATGGGAAAATGGAGGTGAAGTATAGCACACTCCATTACTTGCTACAATCGAGATCCATCCTTCTCGCCTCCCTTCTCTCTATCGGGAGGATGGATGAAGTGAGCTACGCACTAAGCTCATTACCTTTTTCGGAGGATGTCTTTCGAACACTTATAGTACTCTGGAGTCACAGAGTAATGCCCGTGCGCTACCCAAAATAATTTATCCATTCATCACAAAAACTCGCAAAACGTGCTCTTTAAAATCTCCATTTTATTACTCCATTTTAATGTGAGAGAATAGTATTCTACTTTCATAAAATTTCAAAACCCATTAAAAAATAACTCATAAAGCAACGCTTCAACTTTCAGTTTTTAATTTCACTATAAAAATGAAAAAACTACACGTTTCGAGTAAACATGAGATAGAAATCATCTACAACCTTTACACCGTCTGGGTTACCTCATCAGCAACATTTTTTTATCTAGACTGGCCACATTTATATATCTCATAGTATATCCCTACTTTCTATTCCATTTTCCCTCGATTCATCATCAGCACATCTACACTACTTATTTTTCCCTTGTTATCCTTCCCTTTTTCCTGGAAATCCTTCCAGGCATTAAAAAAAACTACGTGGACTCTCTTCTTCTCTCTATGCATGGCCAGCTTAAACTTTTTGAAAATATATTTCCTCATATCAATCTACTTATCCTTCCCCCAACTTTTTACTTTCACCCTCACGCACACTCATCCTTCAATTGCAGTGTTGTTGTTCCCGACTCTAAAGATAAGTATAGGTAAGTTGAGAGGAAAGTGCTCATTCTTACCATTTCTCTCCCCAACTCCCTCGAGGTTTTGTTCGCATCTCTGATACTTCACTCCCTCACTTTTTTTACACACGTAGTGCTAGCCAAAAGAAAGAAATAGTTTGAGAAGAGAGAGAGAAAAAAAAACTACCTTCATCCTAGCCCTACCGCCGCATCACTTTCTCATGATCCTGATGATACAGCCTATCTCCCTATTATATCAATGTCTACTTTCCAAAACTACATTTCCCCTCGTAGGGGAAAGAAATGACACGGCTCTCCAACTTCTCCCTATAATTCCTGTTGCTTATATGGATATATTTTATGTTTGATATTCTACATCTAATAGTAAATGTAGTACTCCCACAGGTCCTTCTCATTCCTCACATGTCGGATCTCACATTTTATTCTCTCCCTTCTTCCACGTCCCATTTTCCTTTTGCATCATCTCAGAAAAAAAGAAAACCATATAAAAACGAAGTTTTCCTTACTCCATCTTATTTCCTCTTTGCCTCAGAGAAAATATCATGTTTAAGCCTATTGTCAAGAGTAGAACCATTTAATCTGGATATACCTCCTTTCCAGCTCTAATAACAGCGGAAGATGTATGTGTCATGTGTGGGGTTCTACATCGATCTCACCCACTCAACTTTACCTTTCACTTCTCAAAATCCAGACTATTCTAGACAAACTACAAAATGGAAGGGAAAAAAAGAACCGAATAGGCGGGGAATCAAGTACACAATTTCGACATTCTCCACTCGATTTTCAAATTCTCACGCCCACATCATTACAAGTCGAGGTCGAGCAAAAAAAATTAGAAAATACCAAATATATTTCTCCAGTAAATGGAGACTTTGAAAAGCTGTCTTACTCAAGTAAAAATCAATACATCAGTCAATTAACGGGGGATTCTGTGCTCCACGTATCACTACTTGAGTGCTTTTGTCACTGAGCCTCTTAATATGTGACAACCTTCCGCAACCTACAAACTCCATCCATGCAAACAAACTTAAGTCGGTGTGAATAACCTGATCCCTCAACATCAGACATGGATCGCCCAGCTTTCATCAAACCTCACCGGCTCACACCTTCCCTAATCCTTGTTCTGCGTAAAAGGTGAAAATTCTCCATAAACTTCCCAAAACAAAAATCATCCCTCAGCCCCACTCGTTTTAGAGACCTTCTCAGGTGATAAAAATCTTTGGTGATGACACACAGAGAAGAAAAGGATGATCATGTTGGGGAACAGAGCTTAAAGAGAGAGAGATTTAAATGGATACCCACTTATCATCATTATTATGAGCTTTGCCAATACAAAATGACAGTATCAAGAGAGACCTAACACAACTCTTAGCACAAAAGAGTGGTAAATCATTCCCCGCTTGTTCACGTTTTCCAAACCAGCACCATTGTCCCTCCACTCATCACATATTATTTAGCTTTATTGCCACAAATAACAAACAAACTTCGGGCGAAAATCCGGCTCTTCATGCACCTCTGCACTTATAAAATGATGAGCTCCATTTACACCATTAAGCTGAGGTGAAACCGATAACCACGGCGGACAATACCGTCATTATTCTTATCTCTTGTATAACTCATCTCCTTTAAAAAGGATCAGAAGAAGAGCAAAATATGAGATATTATGAATCCTTTTCATACAAAATGAGGAACATCTTCAAAAAAATCATATTATAATGGAGTAAAAAGCATTCCTTTTCTGCCCAGAGGCACTTCTCCTCTCTCTCTCTCTCTCTACAAACACGCACTTTGTACTCGCCCATATTCACCAAACTCCAATCTCGTACCTAAAAACAATGGAGAATTACCGGTAAATGATTATGATGATGGATCTGTTCAAAATGCTTCAAGCTGCATGACGTCCTCGTCCTATTGATTTTCTAAAGTGCATGATAAAAAGGCGATGAACTTGTGGGATCATAAAAATATAATATTTCATATATCCCAACCCAACAACACAAACTCTTGTAATGAGACGGGAGACGTTAAACGCTCAAAAACAAACAATTCCTTTAGCTCTTGAGAGAGTGCGAATAAAATGAATAAATTATTTTGAAATAAAAAGCCTTTTTTTCATACCACAAAATTTATTAAACGAAGCCTTGCTAACTACAAAACTATTAAATGAAACATTTTTTTATTTTAAACTTATTTTTTCCTCCCGATCAAGACATCATCCCACAATGATCTTTTATGTCAATAATCCTACTATTTACGTTTAAAACTTTTCTCACTAACGAAAGCTCATCAATTCCATTGCAAATCCACCTTTTAAAAGCTACGCGGAAATCAGTCGACTCAACTCACGAATGGATCGATACCATCTATTTTTTTACATTTCGATGGAGCCGAATAATAAATTTGGTGATCATCTCAGTGATGACACCAAACACCGGTCGACTCATCATCCCTCTTTTGTATTTGTCCACATGTAGACGAGAAAAACGCACATTCACACAAAACATTCACTCATCCAAGAGCCACATCATTCCAGGGGCGAAAGTGACTGAGGGCACTGATACTTTGTAAATATTTATAGAGAGTTTGCCTACATGAGGAGAATATCTTTCCACCTTTTACCAACCCCATTCTCATCACCATTCCAATAAAGCCAATTCCCATTATTCTCAATGCTAATCTTGAATGAAACTGCCGAAATACTAGGATTCACAGCTAATAAGAATGATTTAAAGAGTTGTGATTAGCAGGGGAGAAATACGTGGAGATTTTTGCTCGCTCAACAAGACACCTTCCTTTCAGCTAAAATTAGAATTCATCCCACACACACTTATTGTTTCCGCAGTAGCCTATTAAAAATGCGCCTTTGTCTTCTAAAAAATTCTAGATTCCCATCTCATTTCGCACTTGCTGGATTGACAGAGTGTCTTGATCATGTGAAGAAAATGCTGTCACATTTTAGCTAAAAGCATCCTCATATATTTACGCATTCGGACTGATATGATGACTGATATGTCTGCATATTGCATCACTCACTTTATATCTTTTAAATCTCAACTGTTATCAGTCATTAAGTATTCCACTGCCACTTACGGAGACAACGCGCACGTCTCAATCCCTCTCAGCCACTCTTTATTTATATATGCACGGCTTTCATAAGTCATCTTTAATCTTTCCCCTAAACCCAAACTCATTCTTATTCTATTTATACTCTGCCACTTGCATACAAATTCTTGACAAATAATTAATTTATAAAAATAAATAAAAATTGCAAAGCTGCAAATATTATTCTTGAACGGAAAAAAATTGACAATTTAAAAATTCTACTTTAAACCCTTCCTATTTATATATAGTCACTTTTTTCTCTCTAAATTTTTCCCTTTTAAAATCTCCTTCATCATCTCTCTTTCTCTTCACTTCATTCGTTATATTTACTCAAGTGTAGTGCATTCATCATCGAATTTTTTGTCCACAAGTGACAAGAAGGGTAGTCAATTCAACGGCGAAAGAGCGAAAACCTTTTTTAACATGATGAGAAGAAAAAAACACTGCTAGTGAGAGAGCGAGAGATGAGAGATGTATTCATCTTGAACTCTCGGCAGTTTTCCTTTGATCTTCAGTCGAGAGTGCGGCGACAAGCCAGCAATCACAAGCCAAAAAAATATCATCTCTTGAGCAAAACCTCTACACAACTTCCCAACATCGTCATCCCCACTTTCTATACAAAGGGAGAAGATGTCCTACTAATATGTCATCTATAAATGATGCATAGCCTTATACACTTTTTTTCTTCACATTCCACTTGTTTCATCTCAATTTTTCTCGAGAGCTTCAAGAAAAGACGGGGTTATATAGAGATAGATCATTTCATCATTTCTAAAACATTTTATACGATGACACCAGCTACCGCCTTTTTAAATATTCACCTTCTCCAACTCCACCAACTCATTAGACTTGAGTGACCTCACTAGTCCTTTCAGAAAGGGCAACCGGGACACCTCATCAAAGGGGGGAGATGTCGTTAAATCTCTTATAGATCTTGATGAAACTAGACAACCGAGTAGATAAAAGGGAGATGATGATACAACCATCATATCTATAATCCCTACAAGTACATCCACTCATACTTTATGCTCGTGGAAGTTTCTTTTAAATAAATCACTCACAACTCAACAACTTCATTCCGCTTCCCTCACTATAAGCATGGCAAGAGTCACTTGATTCTTACACAGTAGTCAACTATCATTATCCTCTGAGCAAGAGAAAAAAAAATCATCAAAAAGCCATTTCGTAAGCCCAGATAAATATTAAAGAGGGAAGGCGAACGCCACTTTCCTTACAATTAATAGCTGCCATTTAAAGCTGATTTTTATAAACTGACATGAACACGTCCACCGTCAATGCTCACCATAAATGGACAATTAGAGCTAAACAGTGTGAAACTTGGCTTTCTCAGCGCTCAACTCAACGCTCCGCTCAACTACTACATTTCCTCCTCCATTTTTAAACATCTCCGTGGCTAATGCCCTTGTTCCCGAGAAATTGGATGGGCCATTGGAGCCCTAGTGGTCTCTAATAACAAAACTCTCATGTCGTCTACGATCCTCCTCAACTATTTACGTACTTTCATCTACAAAATATTAATCTCGCTTTCTCACAGCTCCTTACATAATGCAGATTCCCTATCCCTCCTCGGGTGTCTTACATTTGTATGATTTTTCACTCGCGCGACTTCCACCTAAAAAAAACTTTCTACATAATGACATTATTACCATCATGGCCAACCCATTTCGAGTGTTTCGAAAAGTGCTCTTACACAAAACCATATTTTATTTCATTGACATGCAACCATTCTCGCATGCTATGCTCCCTACCTGTGTGTAAATTTCCACTTCGCTACCGCCATGCGATGTACACTTTAAAGAGAATTTTTTTCTCCAGACTTCAATCATGAAAAGCGCAAATGACCTTACTTATTTAGTAGCTAGGAAAGAAGCTTCTAAATTACTTGCACATTATAATTTACTTAAATCCAGTAACGGACACACGCATTTCACCAATAATTCCCACTTTTCTCCTACTAAAAGAGTAACTATTCTACGAATCTCTTAAGGATAACCCTCAATAACGGGAATCCTAATGAGTGCTCTTGTTCTTTTTTTCCACACAGCTTTTACGTTTCAATTATCCAGGATTAGAGAAGTAGCACTCGTTCAGTTAGAAATTATGACACGCCTTTAGCTCGCACCCTTTTTAGTCTAAGCTCGGAGAGAAAGAGAGAGAGATAATAGCTCACCAAAAATTAGAACCGGGAGGACTAAAAAACTGATAATTCACACACAACAGTGGGAACCGCGTCACTCCAATTTTCCCTTATAGATTTCCACTAACTGATAACCACACAGTTACATGGACACCACCACCATCACTCTTGTGATCGGGCATGACATGTCACCAAATTATTCAACACTGCAATTACCAACTCCCTAAAGACTTGGGAGCTTTCATGTCAATTGGATTTTCATAGACAACATTTCATATTTCCTAAAAAAATTATGCCAGTTCCCATTTCATTAAGATATTGTATTTAAAAAACATTCTCTTTCCTAATAAGCAACGACAACTCTTACGACCACTGAACCTTATTATCTCTGTGTAAAATCTTGGAAAAACAAGAATACCAAATGTGTCCGATCTAGAAACTTATCCATGCTCATGCTCTGTCATGTAATCGTATTCTTAAAAAAACTTCTCATGATGATGTAACTCTCTCTGGAGCAACTTGAAATACCAACACTATCAAGAGGGAAAAAATGTATGAAATGTTTTTACTTACAAAGCCATGTTTGTCTGAGATATTGTTTGTCAGCTTCAGCTTGTGAAACGAAACCACTTTTTGCATCCACTGCTCTCCCGTCGATGGCGAGTCTGGGTGAATATACATTCTTTTTGGCATCTCTGGGTCCGCTTTACCCGCCACCATCCATCGACTGAAAAAAAATATTAAATATCCAAACTTATTATCAAATTCTTAGATTAAAAATTAAAATGTCATCACAAATATTATCTTTGAATTCATCAATTTCTCTGCTCCTCCTTACTCTACTTGATTACGTGTTGATTAAACTCATTATTTATCAACTGATATTGCTAAATTCGTGATTTGGTTGTCAACATCATTAAAACTATACCCCAACCTATTCCATATTTCTCACCATTCTTTTTACAAGAGATAACCTCACACGTAAACAGTCTCACATTCCTTCCCTCCCATCATGAGTTTATCAACCGGAGGCTGTTCTTTCCCTAGGAAGCACGTACCGACGGTAATCAACGGAGGATGATGATAATTCCGTTTCTCATTCACCACCAACTTCTTCGTCCACAATTATTTATTCCCATTACATATTATGATTATCTCCCACTCCTCCCAGTTCTCTCCGAGTGTGGTGAGAATACGGTTCATTTTTTCACCAATTTTTTTTCTTTCTCCCTTTCTTCATTTATTCTGCCCTCCATCAGACACTTATTAGTTCAAAGTTGGGCAACTCCTTCCTCTTACCTACCCAGACGCTTCGAAACATCTTCATCCTTTTCATAATTACTACTCAAATAATTAGCTGATGAGAATAGAACACACAGCGTTCATTTTATATCAAGATAACGTATTCATTTCTCTACAAAAAAAAATGCTACAAGAATTCAAATTACTCCAAAATATTAGGACGCATATTTTACATAAATTTTACAAATATTTTCTTTAATCAATACCTAGCCAATTATTAATTGGAGTAAAGACATACCTATTCCAATCCCTATTTTGTCTAAATAATCAACGCAACTTTCCCATATCTTATCTTTGTATCGTTAAGCCCATGTTAATTACTAGCCCGTGCTCTACACTCGATCTTCACAGTCGATAAACCTTCATCATCAACAGCCCCAAATTGTGTGCTAAGCTATGAGCCATTATTACTGCCATTTCCCTTTCCTATCACTTCTGCTCTGGAAAGATTGCTGTAAAGTAATTATTCTACAACATAAATTCTAACTGATGAATCATTCTCGAAGAGAACAGGTAGTTTCGATTATCAACCTATTACTCTTTGATCGTCTCTAGTTCAGAGAGTCTTAACAAGAACCTTTCTAACCTGGAACGATTTTTTTCGCCAACAGCAATTACTCCATGAATATAATATGAGCGCACACACTTATCGCAATCCTCTGACGTGTTTATTTACGTTCAAGAACCAATTTAATAATTTCGACATGGCTCCTCTCTCCCCATTAATAGTTGACATGGTTCTTATCATTTCAACAAAAATATTAACACGCACCCTCGACATTACAAAAACTAAGAGTTTACCTCTCGCCTTACTTAAATCAATAAGTGTAATACTATATGTGTATAAAAAGAAACGCATTCAATTAAAAGTGAACAAACCTGTTGTGAAACTTGTATCTGTAGTCGTCCGCAGCGACGATGTCCAGAAGCAAAATGTATTTGGCCTTTGGGTCAAGTCCAGAGACTCGGAACTTCATCTGAGGGAACATTTGCCTGCCGACACAGAAAGAAATAATAAGATTACATGGTCATTCTCATTTTTCAAATCATTTGTACTCCTCGCCTTACAAATTTCTTGGGAGCGAGACAAGACTCTCAATACCTTACAAATACTACTTTCCACACGCATTTCCTGTCTGCCCTACTGTCAGCACAGCATACAAACGACACATAGATCAGCACATCTCATTATTATTTTCAAGCTCATCTCCATTTCCTCGATATTGAGCAAAATTTTTTAAGAAATTTACAATTTAATAAAAATTTACAAAGTGACGAAGAATTCGGATTGACAGGAAACGTCGTTATACTTGTTTTCCATGCCTACTGTTCCTCCTGAATTTTTCATCAAGCTGTTGGTTTTTTTTAAAAGCTCATGATAATATCCATCTCCTCTTGTCTCTTGTGACAAAGAAAGTGATGAGAACAAGTTTTTTTTTTCCCAGTATCAAGATCTACGCATAATCACATATAAACTCGTAATTAAAGTTATAGGCAAAGGATGTCAATCCAAAGTTGGCCCATTATATTAGAGAAAAGTGGACACAAACATGACCTTAAACATTAAATGCTTAAATGTCACAATTCTCTTTTGCAAAACATTTCTCCACTTTTTTTATTAGCTTATATAACCAGAATGAGAGAAATGCTGGAATGCAAAAGAGCGCAGATGACATCGGAATCTCCTTCAAAGGCTTTTTCATCATTTTATTACCTCTCTGCTCACATTAAACTTGATGCTTTTATAATTTATGTAAAGTTGAATTGAGGAAATGAATATTTCAAAATCGTTTTTTTTTCATTTAATCATTGCACAAATTATTGTCTAAATTTCCCATCCTTGAATTTGCGCGCGGTCATAATCAATCCCTAATTTTCAATACCTTCACAGCCCATCCTTCACAGTTTGATCGATTGTTGCAATTTCAGAATTGACTCAAGGATTTTACGTGAGCTGTCGTGTTCCTTGTTGAGATGTGAGCACCGCACCAACTGCCACGGCAGCAGGCAGCTCATGTCCATTAAAAATTTCAGTCTACTTACGTCTCTCTTTCTAGAGTGACAATCCCCAACAATCTTGTTGTGAATTTGTTTGACATTCACTCCCCATAAAGTTTACGTGCAGACACATCACAATCACGACCATAATAAGTCTTCGAGCAAGAGAGAGGAAAAAATATATCACTCATCAAACTCTCTAGTAGAAAATTACAAGTACATTTGGATTTTTAGTCGAGCATATGTGCACTTTTTTCTTATGCGTGATGTAATGATAATCAATGCCATCCACAACCGTATCCAAAGCCACAGTAGCCTGCCTAACTCAAGAGCGCCCACGAGAACGCCAACGAAATCAAAATGGGGCTTAATGCTCAGCCTTTTGTCATTCGTGAATCAAATCACTAATTTTATTATGTGAGAGGCGTGTCATAAAATTGCATGCACCTGTTTCTCCAACAACAACGAAATATCTTCCTTCTTTTCTTCTCTCTCTTCAAACAACACACAATTTTCTCAAATTGACATGCAAAATCCAAGCACATATTATTTCACCCCAATAAAAAATATACTCCAAGATAATGTCTCTCTCTCTCTCTCTTCACTACAATTCGTTTCATCCTTTACACTTGACAGTTGACGCAATCGGACGCTGATGCCGCATGCTGCTCGCTCTATAAAACGGCTCTTAATGAGCAATAAATAAATTGTTTAGATAAATTAGTCATTTCTCACAAGGTACATGACTTGATCAGCAAAACGCCCTTTATCAATCATCAGCTATGTATCATTAAGCAAATTAATGCTGAGAGTAATTGCTGCATATTTTATTTTAGAATAGATTAGTTTTAAAAAACTTAAATATCATATTCAATAGCAGCAACCATCCGAGAGCGGATCACAAGAGTGTTTGAGCTACTCCAACTATTCTAATTCCCCCTTTCGGGATCACGCCTCCCATCTCCAATTTCATAGTCTTTTCCACAAAGCCTTTGCCTATCTTTGATTATTTCTTGCAAATTGTAGGTCACGGAATTTTTCCTTTGGACAAGCATTGCTCCCAGAAGTAATTATTTTTAGCTCATAAATCCACACAACTAAATACTTTGCTAATACCAAACTTATCTCGAGCAATCCTATCTCCAGTCGGCATCCACCTCATTCATCAAAAGACGCCCTTTGAACGCGCGGTCTTTTCATTAAAGCGTAAACCCTCATGACTTTACTCCTTCCAAGAGAGAGCTCAAAAGGAACTGCAACATTTCCAGCTTATCAGTCCGATAACATTTCAACCTTTCTTTATGCTTTTCATGCTAAGCTTGTACAAATTACTTGATATCTTTCTCTTAAGCTAAGAAATATTTAAATTTAGTCCATCATTTTTCTCTCTCTCTTTGGATTAGCTTTTAAGTCGAAAGAGAATCCGTTAATCACTAAAGATGTTGATGATGAGCAAGCTATTACTAACACGCGGCTTAGTTCACACAACTCCGATCAGGTTCACTCCAAATGTCATTCACCACACTCGGTTCAATGCACAAGTCATTTCTTTCAAAAACTTTTCCTCAAAATCTTTAAAATGTTTAATCAAACCAAAAAGATAACTTATTGTTGCCTTTGTACCTCATTAGCCACACTTAAAGCGCAATAGATTTTTTCCCAAATGCATTTACATCAATCTTTATCAGCTCGCAGAGAAACAGAAAAAGAAAAATATGCACAACTTCTTGGAATTTACGGAAAACGCCTTATCTCCCCCGTTTTATCTACTTTAAATAAAATCGTAAAGATACACTCGTGATCAACAAAATATTAAGTACGAACACTCTCTCTACGATTTATTCAGATCGGAGAATAAATCAGATTTCAATTAGCTGATATCCAACAAGCCCACCACCATTCCTAGAAATTCTGTAGTCGGTAACAATAATATTCTTTTATTTCAAGCTGTTCAAATTATTACCCTCATTTCAACCCAAAAAAACGTGAGTCATACCATCACCTCGATTCATCTCAGCAATGACATCTGGTCAATCCTAATATATCAAGAAAAAAAATCCTTCTTCTCTTGTAAACTCGTGTAAATTTGTTCCACTTAAATCCAAACCAAATAAAAGCTCTTTTATGAATTCACGAGCGACAATCATCCACCCTATCATATCACGGTACGTGCAAAATACTCGAGAGAAAACCTTGATTTATCATTTTTGAATCGGCTAAAAAGAAAAAAAATAACGACCAAAATATAAAAAAATATATTGCTATCGATTATCAACTCAAAACCACTATCATCACTACCAGCCACAGTAAAGCCGCAGATAATCCTTGTGGTCATTCTGTATTCATTAAGAGTCAAGTGATTTCATGCCAGATTCGTGTTCAAACTTGTCATTCTTTAAAACTATCGAAGAGTAAATCAAGACAAAATTTTAACTAGTTCGAGCTCTCCCCATGGGATTTAGAGGTCATATTCTTCCTTCCTAAATTGTTCCTTATTTAAACATCCCAATTCCCATTATCTTCTCAAATTCCTCGTTTTAAACTTTCAAATCATTTCTCACCTTTTCCATGGACGGTTGCTTCATCCTCATAAAAAATCTAATTTTTTTTTCAAAACCTACCAATATGTGAGGATGATAAGAATCCAAAGTATTTCTCTCTCCATCATCATCAAATCTATCAACAGCTTACATACAGATATTACCTTTCTGCCACCTCTCTCCTTAATACTTGTGCGGCAAAACACTTCTCATTTCACAATCACACTTATCATCATCATTATGGTCATTGTGTACTCAGCATAATTAGAAGAGAAGTGGAATTAGACATCTACTCTTTAATCCTCATCATCTCAACAATTCTGAACTACTCTCTACTATTTCTAATATAGCCTATGTAAAAGTATTTCGCTAAAAGAGCCGATTTTTCCTCTACGAAACCCGCCATTCCATGTATAAAAAATGGCATAACTTTTACATCAACTTTACTCTTTTTTTCCTCAACAAAAAAATTATTTAATACTGCATCGCACTCTCACAAACGTACTAACCTTTTTCATTTCAGCAACGACTCATGCACTGCATCATGCTAACTTCATAATTCGCTTGGGGCTATTTGGAGAAGTAGTCATCATCATCGTATTAGATTCTCGCTCATATTTTTTCTTGTTAAACGTGAGCTCGTATATGCCGACTGAAAAGAGCAGAAATATTCGGGTTCTTGTCTAGAGAGAGAGAGTAGTCGGGAGTAGAAAAATTTATGCGTTATGACTAGACTGGGCACATTTTTTAAATAGGTTCTATAGTCATCATCACCATTTTATCGCTTACTTGAAAGAGAAGTTGGGATACAACTCTGAAGAAAAATCATTTCAAGGTCTTGTACAGAAATATGGTTTGTATTTGTGATTAAGCTCTCATTTAAAATCAAATTAATCTTAAACACCAGTCCAATTTGTGGCTTTCCAGTTTCACTTCCTTTAGCCGTTTTTTTCTACTATTTTTTTAAAATGTTATAAATGCTTAAGAGTCATTACAACTTTTCTACTCATTTCCGCTCTATACGCATTCGGAAAAAAATCTCACATTTCTTAAGCTGATTATCTCGTCAAGAAAAAGTTATTACTTTTTCTACGCCAGACTGTATCATGAGATATTGCTGTAACGTTATCATTAAACAAGGCGAAATTATTTACAACGAATTTCCCTAAATAGCTGTGCAATTACGGAATCACTTCTCATTAATTGTAATCGATCAGAAGGGTTTAAGTTAAAAGGTTTTTTTTCGCTTCTCTTACCCAAGGTAATATTGTCGTTTTACGCTAAGGACAAAAAACAAAGCGGTCTTAATGGCCACCACTTTGGTTAGGGAAAAGCATTGTCTTTGCAAGTACAAGGACCCCAAGAGCATACTTCCTCCTCCGTCATAAAAGTAAAAGGCCGACAGTTAGAGATTTATTAGTGCTTTGTAAACACTACGCGAGTGTCATTAAACTTGCTATTACGACTCGATCCTTATTTTTAGGAGAGAGCGGAACTACTTTAATGTATCGGTGATCATGAGACGGTCATTTTTTTCGTATTAAAATAAAACGTCGCGCGAAACTTGTAAATTTGTTTCTCAGTCTACCTGCGCAAGAGAGAAATTACGCTAAAAACTGTCATACTCAGTCCAGAGGCTCTCCATTTCACACCAGGCAGACGAAAAGGTCAAAAGGAAGAAGGTGATGGCGACGACGGACCATTTCAACAAGGAGGCGACAACTCATCCTTTCAGGAATGACAGTGCAAGAGATAGTTTAACCTGCCTACTTAACTTCTCTCTTGCTTCTCCCATAATCTCCCAAGCTTTGTGTGTGGACAACTGCTACTTACTACTTTTAATCACTATTTACCTTTCCTTTGTACTTAAGAGAGTGAGAGAGAGACCGTGTGAGAGAGAAAATGAGCCGGTGTATGACCACATCAAGATAACTATTCATCTACGCAAGTGTAAATGAGAATCGAGATGGAATAATATCCTCTCACAAATTCCTACTCACTTTCGGTCCCTTTGTGCACATTAAAACTGTACTCGTCTCTCTCACCAATTACGCATCTTGACAAAGTGGAGGTCTCCCAAGTCTCCGTATACCTTTTCTTCCCAAAAAATTCTACAATATTTACTTTCCTTCCTATTGTCAAATGTAGAGCAGAAGCTGTCCACTAATCACCCCGGGTGATTCATCATGCTTCAGTAAAACTAAAGGAGTTGTTACCATCACCACAATAATGGGAGTAATCATATCGTAGACAAAAATTAATACTTCACCATAACCATACAATACCATATCATTTTCAATTTTCGGGATGAGCCAACTCATCTCTTTCTAAGCTCTTTACTTCAAGAAGGCCCTTTTTCTTCAAGCTTTTGCATACTTTTTCCTTGATCCTCTTTAAATTCAATATAATAGATAATGTATTATCGCCTCACTTGCTAAAGTAGTGCAGGACGAGAGTGAGATGGGGTAATAAAGTCTTTTTTTTCTATCTCCCCACCTCATTCTCGTCCTTTTCCGATTCAATCAACCAGCAGAATTGAGGGGCGCCGTGGAGAGCCGACGTGAATCGCTCATATTCAATCCTTCTCAGGAGGGATCAGCAGAAAAAAATGGAAAACCATACCATGTCATATATCACCATTTTATAAAAAAATTAAACATTTATTATTTAAATTATAACTTCTATTTCTTCCTAAAGAACCCAAGCTTTAAAAAAAACTATCAGTTTCGTCTTAAAACTTCCAACTTCAACTGTCAAATAAATTGTGTAATAATGTATTTATGAGTATTCAACAATCGATACAGTCATCAATAAAAAATCACCTAGCCAAGTGGTATTGGAGCCATCCCAATAATCTCAAACTTTTTATTCCCAAAATCATAAATATCAGATGATAGACAACTGTCAATTTTCAATTTTTTCCACCAAGAAAAATACTAATATTTGAACACTAATATTCAAAAAAAATAATCGGTTATATTTTTTAAAATATCATTCCCTCCTTTTCCTTGTCAAAAAAATCATTTTTACCGTTCAGCCCACTTCTACCAGAATTTAAAGAAACCTTTTGCGGAAGATGACAATTTAGTGGAAATTTTTTTTTGCATTTTAGCCATCACTTAAAATTATTAGAACTTTGACCCGAAACTAAATGCTGTCTTTTTCAAAATTATTACTTTAGTCCATTTCATTACATCCACCACAAATCTTTTTCCCCTATCCACTAGGGTACAACAAAAAACCATACTCGCCCATTTTGGAACTCCTCTTATGTTGATATTACATATAATAGTATTACATCCCTTTAAAAGTCTATCCATTATTATCAATCCGGGGGGAAAACCACGCAACAAAAAAAAGTTCAATCAAGCCGTGATGGGAATATGGTTGTTTGGATGACATCTCCTCCATTCTACACTAGTGTACACTCAATATCTCCTTTTTACAATATCAAATCATCATCAACCCCTATTATGCTCAGAGACTCCCCATTTCACTTGGGAAAGACTCAATTCAAACGACAAACCATCAAACCTCAACCCTAATATTTCATTCCATTCCATCTTATGCATTTATGACATTCCTTATTACTCTTAATAGTTCTATTGTATTAGATTAGAATAAAAAAGTTGAAAAAAAATATTCCCGATTTCCTTTCACCTCTTCCCAAACAAGATTAAACAATAACGAACAGCCAGAAGCTGGGATAAAGCCCTTATTTTTCAACGCATTTCCTCACTCCCTTCCTCTCCCTCAGAGGTTGAGAACAAAACGGAATGAAACAGCTGTACTAACTGCTGTGAATAAAGTAAGGGAAAAAATTCACAGAGATAAAAAGCTGTCAAAACTCGCATTCACAGTTTTCACAAAGCATTCATACAAAACCTCTCTTAATCAAGCCTTACATATCCAGATGAAAGAGAGTAGCCATATTGGAAATGGAGGTTAGAGACTCTTCAATTACACCATTTTACTAAATCACTTAAACCCTCACTCTCTCTCTTTCATTCAATTCCAACCGTCCTACTTATTTAATCCAAAAAAAAATCATCCACTTGATGCCATCTTTAATTTAATTATTCTCACAGTCGGAAAACCTCTTTCTTTTCGCTTATATGTCGAGCCATAAAATAACATACATTTTTTAAATGTTATAGGCTCCCAGTCAACATGAACAAAAAAGGTCTTGAGCTCTCCAAATTCTATAAACATTGTCAGAAAAGGAAGTGGGGTTCAAGCTATGACCGATCACTTTTTAAATACAAAGTCTTTTTTAATATCCACTATTGTATCCAACTCATAAGGACTCACGATGTTATAGTATCCGCCAAAAAAATAAGACACTCAAAATATGACTTCACCACCTGCATTCACAGCCAAATGCAATCATTGAAATAATTTTTTAAACATTCGAATAAATTGTAGGAGTTTTTATTCGAAATCAGTTTTGTTTTAAAACCTACAGAAAATAGAATCGATTGAAAGCTCTTTCTTCTCTAGAAATGTTTACTGAAATATTTTTTCCTATATTTTATCTCCAATGTAAGCAATCCCTATCATATCCGAATATCGACTTGGTTGCGTGACTCAAGTGAGCGGAAGCGAGAACAAGTAGACATGACAAAAGTGGCTCAAACATATTAAATATGACACCTCAAACTTTTACTTGCTCGTAAAAAGGCGAAGGTCAAGAGAAATATCTTATGAGAAGCTTGCTCTTAACAATCAATAATATTAGGTGAAAAAAAGTCACTAGATTCATACCCAATAGGATGGAGTAGTGACAGAGTGACAGCCACATCTCGAATTCCTAAATAAGGACATGCCTCCACCATCCTTTTTAAACCTGAAGCCTACTAAACTTCACTAATATCAGGTCTCTAACTCGGCAATTACATGGTAGTGACAAGCAACTCTAATTCCATTCATTAGAGCTCCTATTAGTATTTCAACTGGTTTATGACACGAGCTCAAACATTAATAATTCTCAACATTTAAATTCTTTCTACAATAAGTTATCTAACCTTCTCTTTAAACTGGGTATAAAAATATTTAGTGGCCCATCTCCATCCAGAAAAGGATTTGAGTGCATCAAAGAAATTTTTTAGAAAATCCCCGGGGTTCATATACAACTGGCTATAATGACATTCATTCAATCAAATGGAAAGAGAGCGATTCTCCTGGAGAGAATAAAACATTTCCAGCTAAAATGCGGATAGCTTTTCCCATCTTTTATTCCACCCTATATGTAAGCTTTGCACACAGCCGTTTTCCGTTATTACCCTGGTCAAATATCACTCTGTCTGACGTACAGGGAATTGAGACTTCTATAAAGTAAATCACATTATGGTGATAGTCCAAGTGGTGGGGGCATCACCACTCGTGTCTCTCCCCGCACTGCATCACTTTCATTTTAAAAAGATGAAACAAACAGAGGGAAATAAAAAAAGGGAGCATTTCCAACATAAAATGGAACAACATTTTCTTCGCTCTCATCACAACTCTCTGGAATACGATATTCTAGTCTAAAATATATATAAAAAAGGAAGCTTCCAACTTGCTATAAAAGTGGAGCTCATGTTTTCCATCTCATCTCATGATATCCCTAATGGTAGGTTCGGTACTTGTAACCAAAATCATCCTAATAATACTAGAGAGGATGGGCTCCATAAGAAAAAGCTCAAAGTATTATATGCGAGAAGACTCCGCTTTTCTTTCCCACTACATCACACATTTCTTTCTCTCTCTCTCTCCCTTTTGCTTTATTGCAAAGTGGTGAGGAATAAATAGGGCTATCACGCACAAGCCACCAGCCTCAGCACTAAAGAAGGAGGAAGTTCCATGACACAAGACGAGAGAAAAGGCGACTCCTAGAATACATAAAGCGAGTGGAAGATGTGAAGGGAAATAAGAGAGAATAAATTGTTCCAAAGATACATTCTGGCGAAACCCCTCATCCATCTCCATCTCCTAATATTTCTCTCCTTTTCCTCCTCGAATAAAAAAGGGAGAGAGGCGAGAGAGCAATTTCTGCAGACAGAAAGATAGATCGAGAGAAACTGCTAGTCAGCAAAACTTCTTTTTTTTTATAAAACTCTTCAAAAAAAACTATATCCATATAGAACTCCTGTTTTAGCTTCTCATCCTCAAGAAGGGAAGAAAAAACTTCTACAGAATAAAAAAACTTTGGTAGGACTACATATATGCATAATATTGAATAACATATACCATTCAACTTTTCTCCCTTTTATTCTTTATCTCTTTCTCAGAGAGAGAGATGGCCATACACTAGCTCGTAAAGAACGATCTCATGGAAAGGGCAGTGAATGCACTGGTCTAATAAAACTTGACAATGTCTGACTGACACTCACACAAAATATATATGGCCAAGTATAAATATATATAATATTTAACTATTTTCGAAAAAAGAGTAGTAAAAGTACAACTCTCAAAAAACAACTCTCAAGTCAATCATGAATAACGGTAAAAGGAGTGTGTATCTTTGTATGGATAGCTGCCAGAGTTTTCTCACATCTCCCAAAATATACGCCTTATATAGCCCCTATATATTCTTCTCCAAACTCATCGAAACACGATGGGTGGAAGAAGAGATGTTAGAATCACTATCTCTGTGAGAAAAAGTGTGAGAGAGAAACTGCGGTAGCTTTTCCTCCAAATCTACTTGCCATTGGGAGGAAGTGAAGAAAAAAGCGAGAAAGTGGGGGAGAGAGAAAGAGGGAGAGAAAAGATAGCACTTCCGCTCAATAGCTCCGCTCCTGAACCGCACATCGTATTTTCAACAGAGAGAGAGAGAGAGAGAGAGAGAGAGAGAGAGAGAGAGAGAGAGAGAGAAAAGCCGAGTGTTTTTTCTTCTTTCTTTCTCTCGCCCGTCTCCCAAATATTTCTAGCGCTAGCACCCTCTCTCCAGAGGAGAATGGAATCAGTCAGATAAAATGTGGAATAGTCAACTCTCCTATTTTATCTGACTCATTTGGGAAAAAATCACTCTTTTCTCATTTTACTATCTTGTGTAAATATTTTTTGTGAGAGAAATCGGGAGCGAGTTTGGCTTGTGAGAAATTATTGAAAACTTGTTAGACCACGAGCATTCACGTTAATAGCAAGAATGTTGCAAATTAGACTGAGCATTCACTATTAACCGGCTTAACATTTTTGCATAACATGAGAAGACATAATAGAATCTCACTGAACTGTCTGAAAATTCTTCACTTTTGTACAAACTATTAACTTAAGCCACAGAAATAATTCGCGTATCACTTTTGAGAGAGAACACGTGCAATTTTTTTTGGAATCTGCAAAAGTCTCGTCTCGCAACCCAAAAAGAAGATTAGAAAAATTTGAAAATGTTTAAAATAGGTCGATCCTTACCGTCCTGATTTCGTGATCACCATTTCAGTCCCAAGTTTATGAAATTTCTCCCACAAGTCTCTTCCTTCCAGGGTAACTTTTGGATCATCCACAACGCCATCATCATCTGGCGGTATGCTTCTGAGAGATCTGAGATCATCGGATGGATTAGCCCCAGGCGGAGCTGGGGAATGAGGATAAGGACCCAGCTTTGGAACTAATGGGTAGCCCGGTGCCCCCAGTGGCAAATATGGGTTTTGGCTGAGAAGAGAGGACACACTAAAGTCGGCAGGTCCTGCTGGTGGAGCTCTGGGTAATAGGAATGGCGGAAACGCCATTTCTGGAACGAGTGAGACGGGAGGTTCGAAACGCATTTAGTTCGAGGATCGGGAACAATCCACTTTGAATTCTAATCCTTCTTTCGGAAAGCAATTTATTTTAGAAAAGTTGACAGTCACTTATTACTTTATTACCCCAGTTTTTTCAAACCCTTATCATTTCACTTAGACACTGTTAATTTATTACTTTCCACTTTCACACAATCAAATTTCATCTGGAGACTTTTATATCATCTCCTCCAGTTATTTTTTAAAAATCACTTCACTTAACACTTTTTAATTCGTCTCCAATTTTCCCCTCCACACCAACCACAAATTTAGATATTGCACCATCTCGTCTTCTTCATCTTCTCCACCATTCACTTTTTTTCTTCAATTTTTCAATCCAAATTCAAATCACTTTTCTCTCCAGCCTTCTTTTAAAATTTCCACAAACTTTAAACACCACCACCATATTATTGCAAGAATGTTGAATTTAGACTTTGAATTTTTCTCTCCATTCACGACGCACTTCTACTCGCATGAAGACGACATCACCAAGTGTCTCAACATTCTTTTCCGCTGGAGTTGAACAGAGGCCCAATTTTTTTCTTCTCTGTTTCGAATTTACATTTTATTTACTTGGCCAAGGATTTACATTATCTGTGTAAAGAAGTGGTGTGTAGATAGTAGTGTGGTGGTTTAGGCAACGTTTCCCGAACAAAGTCTTCACACTTTTTCTCCCCAGTAGAGAGTATTGAGTTGGTGTGTGTGCATATGGACAGGAATTGAGTGCAACTAAAGCGTTCCTCTTCATGTGGGCAGGGAGTTATGAAAAAGCTTGTGTGGCAGAGGGTGGCAGAGCGATCCTTGTTCGGCGCGATGGTTGACACCCAAGTGCGAGAGTTATTGGTCCAACTGTTGGCTTACGAGTGTGGCGAGAAACGCCTGCTGCTGGTGGAGCAGCTACCTTTTCATGTATTTCTCAGAGGTTCTCTCTCTCACTCTCCTTCCTTTTCCCACTTCCATCCCACAGTAGAGGATAATGTGAGGAATACTAAGTTTTTTGTCCTCAGTGTTTTCAGAGGAGTTCTCGCACCGGTTTTCTACTTTTCTCTCGCTCTCACAGACCAGAGAGTGTGAGCGTTCGTTGACGAAGCTCCTCTTACGGCTCTGGTGTGTCTCGACGCATAAGAGTTTGTATGTGATCGCTCTCTCTCTCTCTCTCTGGCCAAGTATATAGTAGCTGTTGCGGTGTTGGTGGTGGTGATGTGATGATGAGGAGGAGAGGTTAAGGTTTCTTTCAAAGAAAGAACGTTAGAACCCATAAGAGCATTTCCTTAGCGAGGTATAGCTTGGCTAAAGTGGTGGTGGTGAGGGACAGCCCCCAAAATCGAATGATGATGATGAGTAAAAGGGTCATATGTTTACTTGGATGCAACCTGTGTGATGCGGATGTCAGCGGAACACAATGCTTTGTATCTGGCGCTGTAAGGCCATTTAATAGTGTTGCGATTGGTGTGAAGATTAAGCACAGTGCGCCAATTGTATAGCTGGAAGAGATGGGAAGAGAAAGACAACCGGGTTCTGTCGACAGTATCACTTTCGCAGCACAGCGAAACGAGTATCGAGTGCTATCTAGTTTTCCGAACCTCAGTTATCCAACAACACTACCAGACATCCTCACTACCCAAAAAGTTTATCGCTTTTCCAGAGGGAGAGAGAGAGATCAATGCTAACACATTCGAAGGGAAAAAACCTTTCATTACTTTCATGCTGCATAATCTGAATATCATTTCTTATCTGAAAAAATAATAATTTGCATTTCAAGTTGACAAAATGGAGACTGAAAAATGTTTTGAATATTTCATGGAAAAAAGTCGTCATCTCAAGACGAAAATTAACTGCGTATTAATTTATGACGAGAAAAATATTTATTCCTCGTGTTCTTCTTCTGACCCTCCCATACCAAATCCGGAGGATTGTTTTTATTCGGCAAAAAGAAAGACAAAGTTATCAAACTTCTTGATCAAACATTATAACTTATGACGAGTCATTAAAATTGAGTTCAATCAATCTTTCATATCGAGAGAAAATGACTACTTATTTTTATAAGTGTATTCGCTGTTGTTCCAGAATGATAGATTGAAAATGAATAATTGCGATAGTATTGAAAGCTTATCTAGTCAAGTCCAAGAAAGGATGTAATAAGTAGAGAAACTCGTTGATGAAATGTCTCCCCGATAACCTTTCACACTGACCCTTTAAATGGTTACCTACTTCATAACACAACAACTCATTCTGTATGGCGGTGATGCGACAAAGTGATGAAATTAAATAAACTAAATGTTAAAACCATCTTTACATTAAGAGCGACGCTGTTCTCTTCATTTCTTGGCCATTTCGTAACTCATGTCATTAAAAATATTAATTGCGAAAAATACAGATTGAGTTGGTGGTGAATTGAAGCTTGTTAGTTGGCAATGTGACACTTGACTTGTAATTCTATTTGGAAAACTAAGTAAATACCACTTTCGTTTTTGGATTTAAGATTTGTTTTTTTTTACTTTTTCTCAACCTATTTCTCCCATGCTCAGATTAAAAGGATTTAAATATCCAAAAAATATCTCTTGTCATGAATCCTCCTTATCACCAATCACTCAAGATGATCTCATCCCTCTGAAAGGCAACGCCAAACTTCAGTCATTGTCCAAACGCACATAAATTAAGCGCACTCTTTATGATTGATAATCAATTTTACCAAGTAAGAAATCATTCATTCTAAGAAAATGACAAAGTCAAACTAGTTGAGATGAATCGCATTGATTCATTTTGAGAAAAGAGCCGAAAAAGAAATCTTATTGGGAACTGATCAAATGTGATATCATTTATTAATCTTTGTAACTTCTGCGTTTATTTAATTGAATATTGAATACGTCATCGACCTCAAACTTGAAGTCTGGAAAATCTCAAATTATTATTAAGGATAAAAATTAAGAATTTTTTTGCGCTATTAATCTTCCAACAACTTCTGTTTGTCATCATTCCCTCTGGGGTGATAATTGGTCACTACCTCACTCTACCAAGGAGCAAATTCTCGTGTTGAGTTACATGTAACTTAACAAATTTTTCAGAGATTAATTTCGAATCAAGCTAAAGGTTAAGTTCTGCTTTTCGTCAAAATAAAATGTTTTTATAGCGGAAGCTGGTCATTACGTGATCTCGGTTGTATTCTCTCTAGCAATATTTATCCATTAGGAAACATTGTAATTATAATTTTAGCACTTTTCAACTCTTAGAAAAAATTTCAGACGAGTTTTTTCAACCAAGTGGGATAATGATGACTAAAATAAATTATAGTAAAGTTGTTCCACGTTTGCTCTAGCTTTAGGCGGTATGACAGAGGTTGTATTACTTAAAAATTATAAAAAAATATAGCTTATATGTACGGTAAAAGGTAAAGGATTTTTGTATAATTTTTTTTCTCTCTCTCTCTTTTCTGTACATGACATGAAAAAGAAAAGCGACTAGAGTGAAATATATTCCAGGCGGCGAGAGCAAAGACAACGAGATTCTTGAAATGTATGAGGAGTAGTTGGAAGGAAAACTCTTTTTTTTCTCTTATCCAGAATCAAACTCAAATAAGGAAGCGAAATTTTCAAAACATTTTCGTAGAGAAAACGCTTGAAATTGTAACAACAGCTAATAAATATTATTTAATATAAAAAAATCTCTTTAATTCAATCAAACCAATACTTTTATATTAGTTTTGAGCCTAAATGGTGATTTGAATTGAATGTTGATGTGAGTTACAGGGGCGATGGAATGGCGGCATCACTTTGTCTCTAAATACTATTAGATAAATGTTCGCAGGAGGAATGCAAGGTATGAGTGGACTTGGGCAAGATGAACTTGAATACTATCAGTTATCTAATCATTTACTACTCAAACATATTTCATTGTGCAGATTATAGCCAAAATTCTTTCCTGGTATAATAACCAATAGGTGAAATCCAATTTCAAGTAATGAGCTCTTTCTAATAGAGAGAAAAGTTAAGCTATAACTTTTTTTTATACACTACGTGATCTTTAGATCTCTTCCAAAGTTTGTAGAATTTAATACTTATTGCCGAGGAATGTAGATTACTTGGAGATTAAGCTTGATCGCATCGCTCATGATGACAACAGGAATGAAGGGAAGATGTTTTTATATGATGAGTTCTTTGTGATGAGTGCCGAGCAGTCTGAAGGAAATGTAGAGTTTATGTTTGAAATTTTTAAGAGGTAATAGTAGAAAAAAGTGACGAAATAGCTCATATCAAGATAGATTATGTGAATTAAATTTGCAATTTTAAATACTTCCATGAAATTAAAAAAAAATTATATAGTATTTTTGATAAAACAATTATTTTCTTAAATATATTTTCTGTCCGCTAAAATTCATCCGCAAAAAGACTATGTCATAATTTATTTTGTAAGAAAAGCTGTGTACGTGTTGATATTTCGGAATGCATAGGCTTAATTATGAAAGCTAATGTTGGTGGTAATGTTTGGCTAGAATGTCTCTAACACGTTTATTTCTTACTGCCTCTGTTATTTCTCGGTTGCATATCTCATTTCAGTTACAACCTCACCAACCAATCTGCTACTATTTTACGTTCTACCACGCAAGGATATGAGATGGATGATAAGACTTAGCAAATAGTAGCCTCCCCTGTATAAAAACTTGGAGAGAAATATTCACACCAGCTCAAATCCCATTCGTTTCTTTTCGCAAAAAAAGTAAGCGCAGAAAAAGTATTTTTTTATGATGATGATATGTTGATAATGTGCAACATCTCTCACGGATGGCTTGGTAGATTTTTTCTTCGTCGAGATACTAAAAAAGAAGCTTGTTTTCCTCTGAATAAAGTTGCTTAATTACGAAGAATAAATGAAGGGTGATGTGGTTAATAGGGTTGGCTTTCAACACAAACGAAACTTGAATTATACTTAAAATATTTATAGACAAAAGGAAAAAAAGTGTCTTAATAATTGAACTCTCTTTATTCTAAAGCCCAATCATTTTCTTAATGTGCCGGGCTATATGCAATTTTCCTTTGTTTTTTTTCTTCTCTCATTCCCCACTTAAATTATGTGCGTTGTGTGTGGTTTCCATAAACTTTGTAGAATCGTTCACATGATCATTACCCGTTTTCCTCATCCCGACTTAAATAGATACTAATGCCATTAGTTAAGGTCATCATTAGTGTTCGTGCTTGTCTTTCAATATTTATTGGCATTGTTAGTTGGAAATTTTTATAGTAATTTCCCCTTTTTCTCTGATCATGATCGGGTATAATGATCAGTTTAAAGTTTACTTGACTCATTTTCTCTTTAAAAAAACTCGAAATGTGTAATTGACAAAAATTAGGGATTTTTCAAAAGGGAGACGACAATTAAGTTATTATATTGTGCATATCAGAAAATTTCATCGGTTATTTGCTTCCTCTTATTATTTTTTCCTCGAAGTTCGTCTCAGCCCATAATTTTTTTGAATTGTCTAAGTCTGAAATTATTACGAGTTGAAGCCAACTTATCAAACTTTGAAATAATTTAATAGTGGGGCAGTATGAAATGTTTTTGCAATTGGTTTATTCACCTATAGATGCAGACGTGAGATTTCGTATATCTTTTCTCCACTCGCAAACTTTATTTCTCCTCACAATATGAAAGAGTGATTAAACCCGCGAGAGAGAAACTTTTATGCAGTCATAAACTTTCAGTAATAAGATGGTGACGATGACATGATGTGGCGCTTCTACATTATTTCTTCATCAAGCGTAATGATTTTAAGGTTTGGAGGAATGTTACCTCCACCGCTCTATTCTCAACACAAAGCCGACAAAGATATATCACTCGCACCACCACCACACACTAGTATTAGTCCTAATAATAATATTACTCTTCGTGATCACCACCACGACGAGTACGGACGGAGAAAATGAGGAGAGATAGTTGTTACCTCGGAAATCTAGTGCTTGTGGCAGTGAACAAAGTATATTCTCTTTATTCCTCCCCTCATAAATTATATTAATAACATGATAGCAATTATATAAGAATGATCATGAGCAAAGAGCAACAACATCAATACGCAATCTGATGAAGCAACCGAAATTGTGAAACAGCTTAATACTCATTAGAATTACGGATGGTTAACAAGTTGTGGATGAGGAAGGAAAGGTGATGGAAAAAAGGAGCCACGGGTGAAATTTTTAAGAGGAAGAAATGCAAAGCTCATTTAACCCTTATTATTCGAATGGCACAAGAGAGATGACGGTGATCATCAATGCTCATTTTGCTCCGGCTTCTGCAGTTCTTCTTTTAAGGGAAAGGTTTTGCGTTCCTTGTTTGTTTTTTGTGTTTAGAGGCTATCATCATTTTCTCCTTCGTTATTATGATATGTTGTTCCTTCCCTGCTGGCAGTGTAATAAAGTTCTAATTTTATAAAGTCATTGAAGGCCTGCGAGAGATGAGAGTTGTTAAAAGGCTGAGAAGATACTGGAGCTGTCTGTCGACTCCTCCTATTGTTAGTTTTTTATGTCTGAGGCATGGGCCATCCCGGTGGTCTTTTCCAATCTTTTCCTCTTTCTAACTACGTAATAACATTTAAGTAAAAGTAGCAATCTATATGCGTTTCTTCTTCTCTTCATTCTCCACTCTCAACAACGATAATCTTCTCTGTGTCCGATTATCCATAAAAAGTGAGTTTCTTGTTAACCCACTTTTGTGTGTGTGATGCGGGTGATAGTGATGATTATCCATCCTAGTTAGAGCCTGGCTTCCTATGTCGACAGTTATAACTTGTTATTATTATTACTTATTGCTTAATAATCTTCCTTTCCACCTATTACTCATAACGACTCCCTTATTTACTTTGGGGAGAGGGCATTCTTCCATTTTCACATAAGCTATTACAGAAGATGAACTAAATGGCCAGGTAAAATAGAATGTGTTGGGTAATTCACCACTCTTCCTGTCAAAATCTGAGAGGTGGTGTGCTGTGTGAGAGGTAGAGAAAAAAAAAGATCATTTCAGTTTCCCAAGAAAGTCTGTGAGCAACATGCTGTTTCTTAAACTTTTCTTCTGGAAATGTTTGTTTTCTTTTTCGTAAAAAAAAGGTTGTCAGGAAGATGGTAATAACAATGAAGGTATTTTATTAGCTAGGAAATATCTTGCTCAGTGTGTAACATTTAACTCCTCTTTATTCTCAAACTTGATGGCATAGTTACAATTAGTGCAGGGCTTCTCTCTCAGGTGAGGTGAAGTGTGTGTGTGGAGTCCTCACACAATCCGTGCAGCTATCCGGGCTAGAAAAAGAGAGTCAATGATTACAGTCCTTAATTCTGGACGAGATGATTATAGGTGTTGATATCAGTGGGCACACCTCTTCGCCTGAGAAATCTGCATTGGAACGAACTGGGGGAGCCTCAGCTTCAACCCAGGTCATTATTGGAATAGATGTGGGTAAAACTCGAGAGAATCACTTGGGTTATAATTGTAGAAGAGAAAAATTCTCATCTTGTGTGTTTTTCTTGATAGATTAATACTTCGCTTCTGTTTCTCCACCAGTTATTACTAAGCTGTTTAGGAAGGAGAGAAAATGGAGTTGAAAATGAGCCCATTTTTTTTCTGGCCCACTTTTCGAATTTAATTTTCACTTCCTTTACTGATGGAGTGATAAACGAGTTGGTTTTTTAATCGCACCATTCCCCAGTATCTAAAATATTATTGTAAATAATACATTTGAAACTGTTTGATCAACTGCACATCTCATTATTGTGATTAGCAACTCTGACAAATATACAGTCTCGTTAGTTCTAACTTGATTACCAGCAACTTTATCAATCTCTGTGTGCTTAACACGTTTTTTCATAGGTTCTGCATACTTCTCACGTCCCTCCCATTACCTCATTTTTATTGAGCTGGGCTGGAGAGAAGTTTTTAAACTTTTAATACCCCTATTTATTCCGTAGAGTTGCAATCTCCTCTTACCTACCTGGCAGCTTTTGGTTGAGTTGATGGAAAAAAAATTGGGGTGTCTCGACCGTTTCTTCGGCTACCTGGCAGGATATACCTTGTTTAGATGATGGACAGAGTTGAAGATGATTACATATGAAAAGTTGAGCACTCTGTATTTATTTTTTTCTGCTAAAGAGAAAGAAATGGGTTATGCTTAAGAAAAGAAAAAACATTAAAGCTTAGTTTGAGTGTTGTGGACTAGGCGATTTCCAAACACTACCAAGTGGGATGAAAAGCCGATAATTATCTTTATCAACGATTTCAATGAATACTTTAAAGAATCTAGAACCCTTCATCTTTCACTCTTCTTGGTTGGTGGTTTCCATTCTTGAATCTCGATTAAATATTTTTTTCTTTAAATTATCGTATAAATTATCATGGAATTTTGTGGTACGGGCTTCTGTTTTAATTCCCATTCATTTGACTTTCTGAACAAGTTAGGTGGCTCAGACCTACCTTTAAGGAATGATGAATGGGTAGTCAATTTATAGCCAAAAGCATAAAAAATTATTAGTTGAACCTCCTCTTCTCTCTTTCTTATTGTGGGACGTAATGAGTGTAATGGGAATCTCGATAATTTCTCTCAGAGAGGATAGAATCTCAACACGATTTATGATCGTTTGCATTCTCAACGGTTGTGCGAAGGTTCGGTGATGAATTTACCACTAATTTTATCAATGATGATTATTTCATCTTTGAAAAACCAATATTTGATCAAGAATTACGACGTGAGTGGATTGAAGTAGAGGAGCGATCAACTAACTACATCAATAATTCATCCAAAATTATTGGCCTTTATCACATTTTTTCTTCTTCTACGTTCGCCATGGACAAGTCATGAACTCATTGAGAATTCTAAGATGATCCGTTAAAATGATGAGAGAAATCACTTTGGGGAGAAATTTATGGAAGTTCAATTTTTGCTTATTGAGAGGGATGTAAGGAATTTTTTTGAAAATTAAGCAGGAATTGTAGATTTAACTCAACCTAATGGGTGCATAGTCCCTTTTAGCCAGAGGAGAAACAAGAGCTCGAGGAAGCATGACCACCTCCATCACCAATAAGTGTAATCGAACCACATGCTCATTACACACTAGCTTTTCCTATACGAAACAAATCTGACATTTCTCCACCGGACCACCTGGCTCGGTCACTCACGACACGGTTCTCCTATTTTTCCCTATAACGAAATTATTATTTTATGAGCTTATACTCCTCTTATTGATTTTGGGAATGGGCTTGGAGAACGCAACACGATTCCATTTCATTATGAAAAAACGGAAAACAAGAGAGAGAAAAAATATCCATTGCACATTATTACGGAAGACTAAGCTTTCGTAATTTTTTTCTCCCCACTGCCATTACATAAATAAGCTGGGCATATTGTTCATAGTTTTGTAAATATGATAGTTTTTTTTCTCTCCTCCTGGATCACAATCCGATTAAATTTCCGATAATAAAAGAAAAGTAAAAACAGTTTAAATATATTTTTTCCTGTGATGATTATAAAGCACTTAAGAGTAAGGTACTTGTGACAACTTCAACTGATTATTATTTACTCTGATTATGCGCTTGTTGGTAAACGTTTGGGATTTTGGGAGTTGATAATTGAGGTTGGACAATGGGCATTGTTCTCTTGAGCTTTGTCATTGTCATCAGTCCCTTATCTTTTTTGGATTTGAAAGTTGAAAATAATATTGTTAAAATTGGTACAATCTTTTTGGAGAAGAGGATCCCTACAGGGATGAAATCCTATATGGTTCGTTTAACCGATTTACCTTTATCAGAATTACCCTTAAGGGACCACATCCGGATGGTGTCGCCAAAGATCGTTTGCGTGAGCTTCCTTATTAATGCAATAATTGTTTGCTGTCAGTCTGCCCAGTTCCTTGTTGGACAGTAGCTGGGGCGGATCATAGCGAAATGACAAACAAGGGTAGACATAAAGAGATTTTTGGATTTATCTCCAAGACTTTATCCTTGGAAAAGTGCAGCGTGCGGGTAATTGGCTGGGTGGATTTACAGATGTGGTCATGAGAAAAACTGTTAGCTAATGGGAGTTGAGCATAGGAATATTATAGAAATTATCCCGTCTTTTCGGTGATATGACAGAAAACCACACACATGCAAAGCTTTTTTTTTGGGTTTAGAATACAGGTCATTGTGATAAGGATTGGGGTGAAACAAGGACCGTGTGACAGGAACAGGGATGGAAGGATTAACCACTAAAAACGCTAATAATTTTGTAATATCCAGAGAAGAAATTAGCATCAACTATCTTTTCCTATGTTATTACCCGGTTGACAGTTAATTTTCCCCTTGACTTTTAAGGCCACCACTGCTGAGAGCGTCACGCGATCTGTGAATCTGTAAATAGCTATTTCCCTTCTAAAAATAGCTGGTGTTGGAGAGAAGAAAGTTTCTATCTCTGGTTCAACATATTAAAAGTAGTTTCTCTCTTGCCGGGTTAAAAAAATCACTAAATTCGATTAACATTGACTTTGACAAATGGAGAAACTATGAGTTGGCTCCGCTTCCCCACACCCTTTACCAAATGCATAAAACGGTTTGTTTTTCGCTAGTCGATAGCGTGACTGGGTGAATAGCATTGTAATCAGCATAATAATATGCAACTTATGTGGTAATTCCCGACTATGTCGGCTTGTTTGAGAAGCATTTTTTATTCGCTACTATTCTTACCTATCCTGCTTGTATATAAAAGTTGGAAAACTACTTGGACAATTTGTCCCTACATCGAATCGAATATGATTTGTTATGTTTGTGAAAAGGTAGAAATTTTCGCAGATAATTTTCCATTTCCTTCTCTCCTTCAAGCTACTGACATGATATTTCCTGTATCATCACCACCAACAAACCAACAAGTTAATCGTTATCATTATTGTTCAAGCCTGAGCCGTAATTGACCATGCTTTTTAATAAATGGGCTTTGCATGAACAAGAAATTCAAAGTCGAGTATGGAATGATTCAAGGAAATAGTAGTTTGAAATTGTTGCTAAATAGTAGCTATCAAAAAATTCACAATCGGCAATCCTCGTCTCATTTAACCCATGTTTAAATGTTAATAAGACCAGAATGATTTTATTCGTTTAAATTTTCGGCTGGACTAAAGGAAACCCGGTTGTTTGAGAGAGTAAACACGCCTAAGAAAATTATTGAATGTAAACAAGCAGTAGCGGATTTACGAACTTGAATGTTTTCTCAAACGAAAAAAATGTAAAATAAGTTGTTTCTCAACAATATCATATTTCAAAAGGTGAAGAATAAATTTCAAAAGTATTCTAATCATTCCCCCAATTATTAACACATTTTCTCCATAAATTAATATGGATTATTCGTAATGAGTATTTAATTATTTAAAATAGCATGTTTCACGATAACTGTTAAAATATTTTTAAACTAAATCCACACCAGATGCACTCCCCTTATTCTATTTTTTAGTTTCTACTCCTTTTTGGAGGAAAAGAGACAGTTGCGTGTTCATTCATGAAAAGGATTTTGATGACAGGCGGATACATATTTTACTTTTTGGGGGTTTTAACACAAGTCCCTTCATAAATTATGGGTAATAGTTGTGCTTTCTAGAATTTTTAAGGAGAATCACCCTTTGAAATATAATGAAATTATATAATTCGTAAAAAAAAAGCATTCGTTTCTTCTTAACAAGCTTGTAAATTAGTGAGAATTTTGGATGAAATGTGTGTGGCGTGTTTGGATATTTTGGAGAGAGAGAGAGAGAGAGAGAGAGGAAAAGTGATGTAATTATTCTTCTTGTGTTTTTCACATACTGGAAATAGTTGGAGGAACATGTCAACATTGTTATGAAAAATTCACAATCCTCCTCCTTCTGATGCATGCACAGTAGCTCAATTATCCTTATTAGGATTATAATTGGCACATCAGATCAGAGGGAAAGGGGGAAGATAGTTTGGTTTGTGGAATAATTTTTTTTTTGGAGATTGGTTGACAAAAGGGGATGACTTTTTGCCTTTTTCCTGTCCTCCTCAACCGCTAACAAGAGAGAAACACTTGTCCTTTAGCTGTCTGTCAAAATAGGTAATCACTTTACTATGTGTAAAAACAAGGAGAGCAGTGGCCAAGGGAAAACCTACTTCTATTCAACTTCTATTGTTTGATGATGACCGATGAGGATGGTGGTGATATGAAGTGAAATGAGTGACAAGCTCTGCGTACCAGAGGTGTACACACGAACGAGCTAAAACTAAGCAAATATAAGGCTGAAAATGTGCCTTGTCAGCCATATATTCCTCCTACTGATGAAAAGTGACCACAACAAAAAGTCCGAATTTATTCCTTTGTCAGTCTGTCCATCACACATCCCATCATCATGTTGACCACAGTCAGATCCCTATCACACTGATGATAATTTAATGTTGGATATAATTTTCGGAAAGTTGACTGCCACACCGTAACGGGAGTTGGGACGAAGAGAAGAGAAAATACGAGTCCAATTTGGGAAATGGATGCGAGTCCCTTTGTTTCTCCGCTTGATGAAGCGAGAAAAAACAAAAACTTTATAACGGGATATCTCTCCCAAACAGGGCTTTAGAGGTTGAACCTAATTGACAAATATTTTAGGTTGGAGTAATGACAGTGCTAAAAATAACGATTCTTGGAAGGTTTCACCCTTAAAATCTCATAAATTTTGCCAATTCCCACAAAACCATTTATTTTGGATGATTTTGCCTTTAAAAATATATTTCAAATAATTTATAAAGCAATCCAAGTTTAATGGCGTTTGTCAATCCCTTCAAAGTAACAAGTCAAAAGTTACATAATACCTTATTTTTGGTCAATGCGATCATGATCAAGTGACAATACAACCCCTCCCACCACCCACGCACAATAAAGAAATATTAGAATCATTAAGCCCCAAAAGTATAGCAATATTTACATTTGGGAGGATAAATGAAGCTTGACTAGTTTTTGTTAAGGTGTTCCCAAAAAAAGTTTTTTTGTGTAGAAGCGCAATCCTAGCAAAAATATCCCATTACAAAGGTGATTGTTGTAGAAAGCATTTGTTTTGTAGCTCCCTCATTGTACGGGACAGTTAATGTCGTTAGTGACCAAGTGCACGAACCATAAAACTAAAGAGCTTTGTTGTTCTCCCCAAACAGAAAAGGAGTCATGCATAACCTCGAGATTTCTGAGAGCCCTTAGATCCGGTCACTTTCATCTAAATGACCACCATCACGAAACTGAAAGGTAAATAGAGAAGGGTGATCTGTGATCTGTGATCTCCTCTGATCAGCAGAAAACAAAGGGTAAACAAAAAGCAATAATCAGGCAACTCTACACTACTTTTTTTCTCTCTTTGTCCATTTCAATGATAACGGGATTGAGGAAAAAATCCTCAAAAACTCTGCCACAATCACCGTTTGCTTTTACACTCCATTACGTTTTCATAGAAATAATAAATGAAAAAATCCGGGTTTGTTTTGATTCGGTAATGATATTTCTCGGTTTGAAATTTCAAAAGAGTTTTTGGCAGGGAAAATGCTGAAACATCATATAAATTTCTTCAGTAAAGATGGTCAGATTGTGATGAAAAGATTCAAGGCATTTTACACGAGGAAGAATTCCTTCCACGAGAATTTTGCAAATCTCGTCGAGATAAACGACGACCGACGTGATGAATTAGGTTGCTGGTAAATATCCTGCTATTACGCTTTTTTAAAGGTTACAATTTAGCCAAATAAATTAGAGAGAATATCCCAATTATCTAAGTTGGTGGTGGACGACTCAGCTCAAGAGATAATTTGGCAATGTGAATCTCGCTTGTTTTTTTGTGTCTCAAGATTGTCATGATGAGATGCTGGTCGTTGTGGGTTCAATATTTGAAATGCTCAAGGAGGTTCTCTCTCTACGATTTCAATTTAATGAACCGCATCTTCACATTTTTTCCAAAGAGAAAGTGTGTTTGCTGAGGAGACACTGTTTTCTCTCCTAATGTTTACTCCTCTCATTCATTTGGACTGAGCTGGTCCTCCCTTATCCAATTTCCCATGTCGATTTCTTCTTTTTTCTTACTTGGAGAAAAATAATATATTTTTGTGTACGCTTCCACGTTCTAATATGTAGGTATTTACACAACTCAGTTTGTTTTATGGATTTCGGTGGATTTTTCTAGTTCGCTTCATTCAACTTGTTTCGGAGAGAAGAAAAGGACAAATTTTCGGATGATTTTTACAAAAGTTTAAGACTGGTTTGTTCTTCAGTTGTAATCTGATGGTCGATTGTATCTCTTTTCTAAAAAAGGGCAAATAATTTCTCGAATTGGGAAACAACAGTTTAAAATGGATTAGAATGTTCTTTTCATATGAGATGATCACTAATATTTTGCTGTTCACCTAAGATTTTGAAAAGAACAGCAGCAACCTAAGCAAATAAACTTATCCTTAAAAAATCATGTCAGCTTAATGCCCACTTAAAGGTCAAAGGAGAAGGCCGACAATTTCTAAATTTTTTACATAGCTATTTGGAGAGGAAAAGGTGAGCTAATTTAGTAACTGTAGAGGATTGGCGGTGTGAATCCACTTGATAAAATGTTCTAGAAAGGAAGTTGTAAGCACAACTGGGACAGAGTTGAGTCAGCATCGAACTCTGGAAAATGATGGGAACTTGCAAAGTTATCCATTTAGTATAGAAGTGCAATCACAGGGAATGTATTAACAGAAAGGCTTTCCAAGTATTAGATTATTACATGAGGAATAAATTTCTACACGCATATTCGTGCGTGAAACGGAAATGCATTTCTCTGATTATTTTTTGCAATCAATAAATGATATTTGGCAATTCTTTCATGATATAATCAGCAAGGTGCAAATATAAAATTGAATCCACAAGGGAATAGCTAAGAACTATTTCTGTCTTAATTTTATTCACTTCTCGGCTTATTTCAGAGTGTTGAAAGCAATCTGTATTGTGCTCCATACCAACTATGAAATTAAAAGGAAGTATATGCACCCCGAGTGTTTCCCGGAACGTAAAAATCAGTCCACTTTTATTCCAGGAAATCAGCTCATGTCGAATGCTAATCCATGCTAAGTTTCTCTCTCTCTCGCTCGGAAGGAGATTTTTATTTCCCTCGGTTTTTTATTATCATCAATGTGAAAGCCGTAAAAGAAGTACTGACACAGCAACAGTCAAACTCTGAGGGAAAAGTTTTATGTAAGAGGGGTTGCGTCTGTCATAGGAAAAGATTTTTTTCCTGTGTGAGTGTGCACACTTTGTCGATATAAATTTAGGCAGCATTCAATAAAGTTATACAAAGTAGCAGGTCTCTCTGGATGAACACAATCATCCTTCCGCCAACTTCTCCCTACTCACCCAACCAAATCAGTGAACCCATCTCATATTTACCAAAATATAGTGGAATGCAATAATAAAAAGGATCGTAAATGTAAAATTTTTGGTTGGTGTGAGAGGGCTCCATTCAAATCTCTCTCTTCTTTACGATCATCACCAGTCTTTTATCATTTGGATGATAAGCAGTTTTACAGAGAAAAAAAACAAGCCCTTTACCACGTCATCAAATATAGAAAAGCCAACAGAAAAATGTCAAATATCAACCGAGAAAGTCAAACCCGAATTCACCAATTAAATCCAATGCTGAAGGTTCATAAAACAACTCATGTTGAAAGCAAATTGGACTTGTATTGAATTTTTATATGGGACTGGTGTGGGGTGAAGAGAGTGAGTTTGGTATGACCTCAGAAAAAGGTGGTGATTAGCATAATGGATCGCAACTAATTGGTGACGCGTGCCGTCATCATCCTCACCATTAGAGAGATGGTCTTGATGACATTTAAAAAAATATAGATCTTTTATTCCTTAAAAATATTGCGAAAAAGCTTCTCAATTCCGTTCTCATATGATTGTCCTTTTATGTAAAAAAAATTAAGGGATGACATAAATAAATGGGAGATAAAGTCATAGTGAAGTGATGAAGGGTGTGCATCTCCCCATTCGAAAATGCACTCAGCGGACGCATGTCCACCATCAATTTCCAACTTCCGGTTAGGGATAATTCTAAGAGTGAAGAGATAGTTGAATAAAGAAAAGCAATTTGGGTCGTGTGGAATCTGTTACCATTTACAATTTGCCATTAGCAGGACTCAATTACAGCTCTCATCCGCGTACATCTCTTTTTAAAGCTAATGTAATGAATTATGTATGAGTAGGAGCTCATCCTCGATCGATTTTTGTTTCGCTCGCGTCAATAAATTAAGCTGGAATTTTTTTGTTAAAAAGTTTTTCCTCAATTCTATTTAGAATTTTGCAAGAGTAACAATTTGGGTGGTTGTTTTAAAGAGGGGAACGATACATGATCCCTTTCCCGTATCACATTTCAACCCGACAACGAAATTTACTATGTCGTCTATATTTCCGGAGTGGAAAGCGACCCGAAAAGCTTCTCTGATGAGTAATACAACAGCTCTGTGGTCTTCCTGTCGCACTTTCAATCACCACCGTGAAACCCTAACCATTTTGTTAACTGTTAGATCATGGCACGTGATCATGCTAAGAATACAATTCAATACAAACTATTCTCTAAATAAGAGCTGAGAGAAAGAGTGGGGCAAGCTACTACAAAAGTTTTTGGCCTGTCACAGAGAGAGAGAAATATCTTCTATTGTTTCTCTCTCTCTCTGTTCGATTTCAACTCGTATTAAAACTAGAAGCCTGAAACCTCTCCATATTTCTCAGGCGTTGATGAAAAATTAGCGCTGTCATCAAAGTTCTTTGGGGCTGTCGGGCTAATGAATTCATGTTTGGATATGCAACCCACGGCATATACATTCCATTCAACTCAAGGATTGACCAATCACGCGGCATCCCCTTTGTACGAGGCTGTTTACGTGTGTATTTTATTCTCTTGTGCAATCGTTTATGGCACATGAGACGATGGAATGGCACGTTGTCTTCCCATGTGGAGAGGAAGCCTTGAGAGCCCAGCTAATTGTGAATATATTCACATAATCTCCCTATCTGAATAAGGAAGACGACGGGTGAACTCCGAAAAAAACAGAGAGAATCAACCTTTTACCAGTTAAAAAGTCTCCAGCTAGGCCAGACAGAGACGCTTTCCATCTTACACAAGTAATCAGATCACTTTTGAAACCTCACCGCGGCTATTTTTTCTCTATCTTACTCCCACTTTTTTCTTCTTCTTCTTTTCCGCCAGCAATAACATTTATTCACGTACCAACCACAGTTAAGCTTTACCAACACCGCCGAGTGCCACCTGAGTAAAGCCAGCGCCGGAGACGAGACCAGTGATCAATAAAAATGACTAAAACATTCAGCCTTGTATTAATACCGATGAAAAATTTATCAGTCTTTTCATTATTATCCACCGAATGGTGGAAACGGAAGCTGGTTGGCAAACGGTGGGGTTTCCTCTCTCCCCAGACATACTTTTATAAACGAAATTATCCGCTACTGTATCACAAATATAGTATTACATTCGGATTAATTTTCATCATTAAAGTGAAGAAATAATCTAAAATTAATTGCATGAAAATTTGAGTAAAAAAAACTCAAACGCTTTAGTAATTCTTCCCCAAATTATTTCAACCTTCTTAAAGATCTCAATTAAATTGTTTACAATTATTTAATTGGATTTAATCACGCATCTTTGAGAAGTGTATTTAGCCAAAGATTATGAATAAAATACACATCACTCTTCTAAACTATACGCATACCTTTCTTTACTAAATAATTGCCAATGAATTTCGAAAACTATGGAGTCTATTTAGTAAGAGATTGCATGGTATGGGGCCACCTTCTAACTGGAGAACAGGGTGGTCCTGCCTGTCTTTTCTTGGTATAGTCCATAATTGATAAGTTACCCTTCGTTTCAGAGTTCGCCACCCGGCAACCGGCTGACTAGGAACTGAAAATATTTTAGAAAAAATTCCAGACGAGTATCTCCTTATTTAATATTGAAAAAAGATAATCAACTAGTGCTTAAGAAATTCAAAGGTCAGCAAAGGCCTCCGCAGCTGTCACTACTTACGACCCCAATCAGAGCAAAAAAATATCAGGTTACTTAGAGTATACCCCTAATATTTAATTCTAGAATTGATGAGCTATTAAAGCTCTTCATATTTGGCTTTAATGGTCTTTTGGGTGGGGGCGGAACATCTCCAGTGTCTACAAATGGTATTTGAAAATCGTTTAAAAACGATCATCAGCTCGGGCGAAATTAGTGGGCGTTTTAAAATCATTTTCAATACTCATGTTTCAATTTGTTGATTGAATCATCAATACCTGACTAGTTATTTAAGGTTCTTTCAAGAATATTTATAGCATAAAAGTTATTTTAATATAACACGTTTGGTGACAATAAAGTCAGGAAAAAATCCCAAAGTAACGATTTCTTTCGCCTCTCATAAATAATTCATGTAACTTTCATATACGTTATTTATGACTTGTATTTTTAGCATTAGCCACAACTCTACGTCCACACCTCCAAACTTTCCCGAGAGAAATTGGCCATCACCGATTGCACAGAAAAGAGTAAACCATCAATTTTCTCTCTCAGTGTCCCGAGGTTGTGAAAAAAGTCTGAAACTCCTTAATTATAAGTTATTTCCTTTCTTTCAAATGGTAATATTTTATCCCTGTTTTGGCGGAAAAAGCGTCCGTTTCATCAGCTCCGCAACTTGTACACACACGTAATTTTTTTAATATATTATTTTGATTGCGGCTTGGCCATCGCTGATTCATTCATAATTCACAAACAAATAAGTATAAAGCTTACTTTACCTGCTTCACAGAGCTTGAGAATAAATTGGTCTTGTATTATCTCCCCATTATTTACATTTTGTGTTGAGAAGCGAAGGAGAGGGAGAGAGAGAGAGCAATTTACAACTTTATATTTTATTTGTTGCTCGTGAGCTTATCCAAAATTATTCTGGGTTGGGGCTTCTCTTTCTTGATGTGTGGTTTCTCCCTCCTTCCTACCCAATCAAATAATGAAATGATAAGAAAAATTGTGCCTTTCTTCCGTTCTCTCTCTCTCTCTCCCATTAATCGTGTAATGTAGACCATATGCAATCAGATCCTTTGACGGTAGAGGAGAGGGAAAGGATCACTATTATTATCTAACTTGTATCAAAGTATTCAGCGGACACAACCATGACTACATAATGATAATGGCGAATTGCAATAATAATAAGTAATATGAGCTATCATCATAGACTTTCTGTCTTGAATTGTGTTGAGTTGGTCAGAAATTGTTGAGTTTACTTAAATTTTATTCGAGAGAGGAAGGGTCAAATTATATGCAATTGATGATATCATTAGACATAGTAACGCTGTAAAAGATAATTGCTAGTAAAGAGCTTAATAAAATTAAGTAAAAAAATATTTAAGAAATAAGTACGGAGGAAAAGGGAGCAAATAAAACCAGATTGATCTAACCTTTCATTGTCAAGATGAAACCCTAATATCATATTACTTTTGAGAACAGTTATTACATTGACCTCCCTCCTTGAATCACGAGTGATGAAGCTGTACATAGCCTAATCATCAAGTTGTGGTTTGGGAGCGAGAATAAGTTTCCTTCTTACCGAAAGAAAGCGTAGCCATAGTGATTGTGAAGGAAAGAAAGTAAAACATTTTTTGTTTACTCTCTTAGAAAAAATATTAAGCGTAATGCCATGTTTTAATACGTGGGTAGCCCGTAATAATTTTGCGTGGATAAAAAGCTTATGAAAAAGTAATGAGTGGGAAAATATTTTCTTTCATATCGTCCATCTCTCCCTCTGTAAAAAAAAGGTGATACGATATTTTATTTCAGAGAGAGAAGAAAAAAACTATTTTTCAAAATAAAAATATGCAACAAGAACAAATTTCACGTGTAATTTTCCCCCACTCATTCAATGGAAAATGCTCTGCAACATGCAAACATGCAACTCGGCTTTTGTCAAACAACAAGTTTCCGGTAGAAATGTGTAATTTTTCTATCAACTCAATTCTGGAAAAGAGGAAAGAATTGTGGTATAAAAGTATAGTCTTTTAGTTGGCGGTTTCAACCCTCAAAAGTGGTAAGAATAATAGTGATGATGGGTGTCGATAGTTCCCACGTCACGATTATAAAAACAACATGGATTCCGACATTTTCCATGAAAGTTGCTGGGCTTGTCCGTGACTAACACGATCGTTAATTCAGAAAGAAGTATGTTTACGAATTCCTGCTACTGGAATGAAAGAGAAAACAATGGTTTATAGGCAATGCACCCATGTACCTATTGGGAGAGAAAAAATGTCACATGAGCTTGATTGGAACCACCTTGCTCGGCTAAGCTTTAGGGATGAACAAGGAGGAGCATCTTTTCCTATCACAATACCAAATAAGGCTTTGACTCAATCCGGCTTTTTATCCGAGGATAAAAAAAATCCTCGCTTTTAACATCCAAACCAGCCCAATCAACTAATCGCTTTCGATTGACTGGGGCTTTTCAAATGATTTTTTTTCTCGACAAAACAACTCTCTGATGATGATGAGAGATGAGATGTTCATTGTTGTAGAGTTGTCTCCTTCTAATAAATACGAAGGGATTTATCTGGATGTCATCATGTTGATCTTTCCTAGCTTACAATTAGAAGGCTATTATGGGAGTTAAAAAGGGCTTCTTGCTCAAGTGGGGAGTTGGGGAGAAGGGTTAAGGATCAATAATATATAGCTCAATTCTACAGATAATGAATGATGATATTATAAACTCTCTTATTTTTTACATATGTTGGGCCTGTAAAAGATAAGCTAAATCTTTCACGATAATCTCCAAGCAATAAATTATTTTCAGCTTTCAGCTCTGTGGTCTTCGATATTGTGTTATCGAAGCTGTTTGTCAAACAGCACATTCAACTTTAATGATGATGGGGATATGGAAGCTGATAAAGAACGAGGAAAAAATATAAAAGTTTAAGAAAATTGTGAAAATGTATAGCAAGTAGGACCAATATGAAAAGGATCTGATGATGAGCAAAGAAGGAGGAAGGATGGCGGCAGAAAAAGCGTATCTCGTTACCCTTCCGCTTTTTTCTAAAAGCTACGTCATCATCACGTTTTATGCAAGCATTTATCATAAGCGTGATTCTCCTTTTAATCTAACAATGTTTTGCCGAGATAGAAATAATAATTCGAGATGGCTACTGAGAGAGAGAGAGAGAAAAGACTGCGCAATCTAAATAATTATAAGTAGCTTGGGCTTCTGTTTAAAACAGTATTTTACTAAAGGACTGTCTCTCTTAAATAGATAAAGATGTTATGGTAAGGTAGAAAAAGTCTGATATTTCTCTCTCTCTGATCGCATCGGCATCATTTCTTGCTTAGGATTTCGAAAATGACAAATATTAATGGGACTTTCATTTACGATCCTGAGGTATAATTTTTCACACAGTATCACGTTTCCAAATCTAAACTTCTCAATTGAGGGAATGTACTCGAGAGAAAACAATAAGACGGGGATGATCAACCAACAAGGGTAAAACGAAGAGTACCCACACATATTTCATTCGATTTGTGAAAGGCGAGTAGGCAAGCTCGTATTTGTTGAGCTAATAAGTGAGGAACAAGTCGGGAGTTGTGAAGCTCGAAGGATGAATTACAAATAGAGCTGTTAAAAAGCTGGAGTTGTTTGTTATTCATGATGATTATGGTGATGAGGAAGGGAAAAAAGACGCGACAACAATGACGGCAGTTGATCACTGAGCATTAGCATCCCTTTTTTAACGAGAAGTGTCCCTGTCATCTTCATTCCATGTCTTTATTACTGCCGCCGTTTTGGAAAAGAAGAGGAGGGTTTTCAGACGTAAAACTTTACAAAATATGTTTACTAGAAAAACTATTTCTTTAACAAACTTATTAGCAAAAATTAAAAAGAATTTATATTTTAATTACTCTCAAGTTTAATATTCAAAATTACTAAATGGAGCCACTAACCGCGGAGCTACCCACAGCGCTATTTTGTTCTCAAGTTGTGTCAGATTTATCACGGAGGAGACATCAACAGAAATGTTTCTATTTTCTCTCTCTGCCAAGACGCTTTAAATAAAGTTGTACACTTTATCTCCAATTTCATCAATGATTAGGTTCACAGTCAGTGACGGGACAGACAATAAAAAGGATTGTCTTTCTTATTATTATTTGAATAGGAGAACAGTAGGTTATAGAGATTAAAATAGGATGGATCTTTCCTTCCGAGAAATAAGATTTGATCAATGATCAGAGTGGATGAAAATATTACGGGGTAAATATAACTTTACACTTACTAATGATAAGGTTGCCACTGTTGGACGCCGTAAGATTTTTTCTTTTGCATTTGTTAACAATAATTCATGATAGATATCGAGCTATCCTGGCTTAAACTAACAAACTAATTGTTCTTAATAATTAATAAGTAACCTTAACTAAATTTAAGTTTATCTTTTGGGGTCACCAAAGACACCCTTAAATAATTAGCATGAAACATTTTCTTTTAAAGGCAACAAAATCTTCCCAAACTCTACAAATTTTTTCCACTCAAATTCCACCAATTCTACATTCCAATTTTGGGGTTGTAAAGCCACAGGAATAGATGGACCCTTGTAACTTCAGAGTAATTTATACCCTTTCATCAACTCACGTTTAATTGATTTTGAAGAAAAACACAGTTTTTGTCTCAGAGATTTTAAGTAAAGGAAAAAGTGATGACATGGGTTGTTCATCTTCCTAACCCCGGAGTAATTACTGTAGAGAATATCTATTTCTCCCTATCATCTAACATCATTTTCCATGTTCGACATATTGCCCAATTCCTTACCCAAAAATAACTTTCCGTGTATCTTTTTCCTCTCTAACAAACCTCTTATTTGTATTTAGAGAAATTGTTACTCTTGAAAACACATGTCGCACTCATGTTTTTTGAGGGAAATGGGAAGATTTTACGATCCACAGCATAGTTTTTATTGCCCGCAGAGTCTGTAAAATGGGAACTGTCACCACGAGTCAAGACCCCTATAAATATTTACTTTTAGGTAAAGGGATCACTCTACGCAATAATCACTATTACCTCATACCAACTTCGAACTGTTAATTGAGGGACCGAAATCATTTAGACCACTAGGAGAGAGAGAGTCAACCACACAAGACATTATTATTATGCGACACACATCTTCATAACGGAACTTGTCCAACTGCAGTAGCAATTTAAGGGATGACAGCCACTTTTTATATTATTCCCCATAAAAAAAAACTTCAAGATAAGCTTTGAATTCCTTCATCATTAAAATAAAAATGGACATATCACTGTCCCAATGACATTTTCATTTTTTCTCTCAAATGATTATCTCTGAAAAAATATAGGAGCCCTACTGATTCCAATAATAAATGTTTTCAACTTGAAGAAAATATTAAGAGATATTTTGAGAACAGTGTGTGTGCTCTGTTACCCAGTCCATGACCATCAATAACATAAATTTTAGTTTCCCTTATAGCATACCTCTGACCCTGATTATTCCCTGATAAATTGCTCGTGGTGGTAGGTAAAAATAAATTTTTTAGCTTCCTCAAATACATAACTCATTTGTAAAAGGACAATTCAAAAGATAAAGACATCTTGTCATTAGGATTGAGAGAAGTATTACGAGTGTAAAAAGTTTAAAGCTTGTTAAAACTTGGAAATATAAATTTTCTATCCATCCGCAATTAAACGAGGAATCTGGAAGGGTTGAGTAGAAATTGTTTAATGATCAACATGTTTCCGTTGCCGGTAGCATTAACTATTAATCATTTCCAATGGGTTGAGGAGTCTGTCCCGACAAAACTATTTCGTTTCTACCTCGACCTGCAGCCGAAAGCTAAATGTTTTAAATTCATTAAAATAGATTTATATTGGAAGATGAATAAGCAGAGTTTTTTTTAATCTGATAATTTATTATTCTTGTGATGTTTCCTTCCAATTTTCTAGCTGAATGAAAAAATTGATGACATAAATAGACCAACTATATTGAAAATACTTTTAGGGAGAAATTAGAGCATGTCCCGAAGAGGAAAGTTGATAACAGTTTCAATCACCCAAAAATTTCGTCCGTTTTATCCACCTTAAATAAAAGGGTCTTCTTGTTTCAACTCAAATATTACTTAATATTTACATTAGCTTGTTGGTTTTTATTACCAAGAGGGTTTTGTAACTGATCGTTAGGAGAGAGGTAAAATTTGGATTTGATGGTGGCATAATCTCCATCCCGAATGTGGTCCAAGTCGGCCCTTTTTTTGAAGCATCGTCAGATTCATTCTCATCAACTCTCTTTCACTCATAACGACTAATGTGATGTGACCAGTGATGATGACGGATCAGGTTGTCCCGTGTTGAAAACTTGATTCGAATCCGCTTCACCTCTTCAGCCCAACAATCCCTTTGGTAAGGAGCTCAGAAAAATCACTACAAGTTAGGATCATCATCATCCACATGAGTAATCAAACTCCCCATAAGGTTTGTCATCGAAATAGTCAACTTGGAGTTTTCTTATTCTAACTTTTATCTCTTTTTTTTAGACAATGAACAAGTTGATGAAGGTAATCGGGGCCTGCAAAAGACAATAGGATGTTAAGCCACTGCTAGAATTACTCGCGATGCTTTTTTTCTCTCTCTCAGAGTTTTGTGCCGTGCCGACGAGAGACCGGACTTACCATTTTTTCCTTGCTTGAAAGAGTAAACGTGGAAAAATGATAATGGGAGAGGACGAGAAAAGCCAACCTTTTGTTAATTGGCTTACATGTCAACAAGAAGGAAAGATGTTCTTTATCAACTAAACAACCCGAATAACATGCAATAAAAGAGATGACACGCTAATGATACCCTAAAAAACAATAAGACTACCCATCTTCATCCTTCATCTTTTATCTTTTCTCCTCAAAAAATGGTGATATGTGCCATTTCACTACCGTATGTCATCCGAACCGAATTGTTTTGCAGAAAAAACGGTACAGGCCAGGAAACCATTTTCTTTCATTAACAAAAGACTATTGTAGTGAGTGTGATTGGTTTAGAAAAAATTGATTGTTTTGCACAGCTCGTCTCACAAAATGAACACGTTTTCAGAGCGATCGCAACTACTTTACATTCTGGGGCAATGTGAAGTCTTCCATTCATTTAGAAATTCCGTTTCCACTCTGGAAAAAATATGGATAGTTTAAAAAGCAAGTTTTTCTTATTTGAATGTGGTTAGTTATTCACTTACAGTCTCACCCTTATTCTTTCAAGACCTCCATGATTACTTACCCCGAGAAAATATTACATAATTGATAACAGGTTAGAGTTTAAAATAATAGTTTTGAAAGCATTTATTCAAAGCCTCGTTATCACTTATTCAACAAGAGGAAGAAAAAGAGGATTTTATGACCTACGATTTGGGAATGTTGATTTTTTCTTCAAAAATAGAGAGAGAGAGAGGAAGCCTCCCAGAAATTGTTTTAATGCCACAGCAGATTCATCCATTAGATGAGAAATGTAAATAAGAAGTCTAAGCAGTAATTACGAGAAAATAATTGGTGATAAGTATTAGAGAACAAGGCTGTTCATCTCACTATTCATGGTTGGCTATCACACAAGTAAACTTATTTCCCTTCAAGATAATTTACTCTGGCCATCTTTTTGATGTAATAATTACAAGTTCAAGTACGCATTGAGATGGATTAAACAATTTTTATTTGCATAAGAAAGTGGATATGAAATTGGATGTCAGCTGCAAAAATATCTCTGCTATTTGTAAGCAAAATTATGAAGAATGAATGGGTCTTCGCCAAATATTAATATTCCATATGGCGTCTCAACAATCTAGATGAATTTCCATATTTTATCTCGCCCATTTCCATCCCGACTTGATCATTTGTTTACTTATCATTAGATAATAAACTTTGATTGCAATTTTTTTCTCAACGACTTTAATTCGAATGGGAATGGGAGGTTTGAGATGAAGAAGTAAATCAAAATAAGTTTTAAACTCGTATTAGTATGCAGTGCAGAAGTCACCAAACAACAATGCTCAAACTATATTTAATTCACACTATGAGATGGTGGGATGGACAAATTGGATTTTGTAATTTTATATTTTTTGGAGAGAAAATTGCCAGTTTTGAGAGTTCTTGTGTGAGTTAGATAGACTCACGAGTTGGGGTTATGAACAGGGTTTTTGGGGCCTTTGATGTTTGGGTTGTTGTGCTTTCGTTGCTAGAAAGAAGTTCTCACTCAGCCCCAATCCTATGAAAGATCCTGTTTCATTGCTAAAAGCTTTTGTATGTTTTCCAGGTGAATTTGTACGGTGGTTTACGACTCTAATTGTTTTATTAGAGTAAAGTGAGGTGATCACTCACGTCCCTTGTATGAACGTGTCACTTTTGATGGGCAAAAGCCGCAAGAAAGAGTCATAAAGTATGACAAGGTAGGAAAACCCATTAAAAGTGCAAAATCAAAGAAATAGTAAGAAAATATCAGAGAATTCAATTAATTTCAACATTCTTTCGTGAGAATGCTAAGAATAGTTAATGATTGACGAAAATTTTGATGGTTTTGGAAGATAGAAATCAATACGAGAGGGAAAATATTTAGAACAAATTAATTTCATCCACATTTGGTTTTAGTGACAAGCACTTTTAGCAATTTCTTTTGCGTGTCCAAGTCCGGAAATTCTTGAGGGAGTAATTTACATGGGTTGAGTTCTAATTTTGGATGCACGTCACACATCCCATAATAGAGTTGCATGAGCTGTCCACATTGTCCACAGTAGCATAAATGATTGTAATGGGCAATAAGTTTTCGAATGTCTTTTTTTCTACGCATTTAATCATACTTTCCCGTGACTCTTTGGAAGGTAAGGGATGTTGCATGACGCCATAAATCATATTGGTTCTCATAAGCTCGAAGAAATTATTCTCATCCTGGAGAAACTGTCAGAGTCTAAGAAATTTTGATTGAATAGTAATAAGAATAATTGAGTAGGGGACAAAGACAAGAGTTTTTTTCGTATGAAGAAACCACAATAAAATAGAGTTCATGCTGCTAATCTCATCTGTCCAATGACATGGAAATCACGAAACGCATTAAAGAAATAATAGGACCATTTGTCCTCCCAGGGCAAGTAGGAAATGCGGGGCTTCTCACGTAACCCTGTAGCGGATACTGATTACTTGAGAGAAATTACTTGACAATCTAATCACTTTCTTTCGATTCAATCATAAAGGGTTCGTGTCACTAGCAAACGACAGTCTCTGGGGACTTGAGCAACTTCCAGTGTCGTGCTTTCAAAAGCTAATTTAGACACGAAATATTACAAATTGATTTTAAAAAGCTATTCTAGCCAAAACTGTAGTTTCAGTTAAAAATAAATGAAGAGACTTTTAATTAAATTTGGAAATAGTAAATGAGATGGAGTAAATGCATTTTCCCAAAGAGGAAGAGTTGTCGTGATACTCCACATGGTTATCCTATTTGTATCATGTCAATAGGCTGATTGATGCTAAACTTGTCATAAATGATATTATACGTAGCGAATCACTACCCAATTAACTTTTAAATTTGAATGACAGATCCACAATTAAACTGTGGGATTGGATGGTGTCACCAGAAAAGATTTTTTTTTGTTACAGCGTGTTTGAAGTTTCAACAGTAGGTTTGCGTCTCTATCTATAAATCAATCATTCATCATCGTGTACAATTATCCAGAATAACCGTGGCCGTAAGCTTCTCGTGTAAGTTTTCTCTACCTAATTTGAAATGTCTGCGTTAATAGGTACAAATAGGTGGAATCACGACTCACGAAGTCTTCGATCAAGATGTATTGCAAAAAATGCTATAAACTCTTATGATTAGTTACTCTCATCAGTTACAATTTACACGGATCGTGAGTAAGGACAAAAAGGGGATTAAGTGAAGATATGAAACGTGAGGGAAGAGTAAAGAGGAAATTGATATTTTTTTAATAAGCACTCGAGAGATATTAATTTTCTTCTAGCAAAAGAAAAAGCTAAAGAATTTGAATATTTAGTCGTCCTCATTAGAGAGATTGCCAAATGTGAGAATGAATAAATCGTTTAAGAATTTTCTTTCGAATATTTCGATATTTTTTGAAAGTGACTATTGGGAATAAAAGTAGCATCTGTTGGACATCATGTCTTGTTAACAAAGAGCCCAATTTTTTTGAAGCCCGTCCCATCTGACTTTTTTTCATGCGATATTGATGGGGAGGACGCCTCCTCTTTTAATAAACAGTTTTCACATATGAAGTGGTTATAAAATAACATTTTTTTTAGAGAGAACGAGAGAAACGGGTGCACATCTACTGGTGTGGGATACCATGATTGTTTAGACTGAGAGTGTTTACTCCTCAAGTATAATTTAGGTGTTAAGTTGAGAAGTTTTTTTTAAGAGGAAGACCAAGGACCACCACCGGATTATCACCACCATGTAAGGGAGTTATTGTTTGAGATGGATTTCATCCGAAGATGGAGGATCTAATAACCATCGCCATCAAAATAATGAGAATAATAACGATAATACCGGGGATTATCTGATGGTTAACTTATTAGTGACCAAGTAGGTGGCTCGACATCATTCAACATTCCTCTCGAGAAAGATGGAAGAACAATTTATTTATCCTTTTTGAAAAAAAATAAAATAGAGGAAGGCCTAATAGAGATAAACATTTTAACTGTCAAATCAATCTATCAGATTCAAATTTTATTACTACAGACGAGAAGAAGAAAACGTTAAAGTATTTATAGAATAGCTTTCAAGTTGGTCCTGTGAAGGGGACTTGCAACTATAATTGGAGGGGAGCATTAAACATTTCTCAAGTTAAATGGTCTCATCCCCTCAGAATTTCTAGAATCATTTTGTGTATAAAATGAGTATAAATTTTAAGCTCTATAGAGAGAACATGTTTGAGATTTTGAGATAGTGTATAGCTCAACATTCTCAATTTTTTTCTCTCCGAGTACTATATAGCATGATTTTATTTTTCAAGTTGGGTGTCTGACTGGCCACCTGGTTTGCGTTAGTCTACACACCGCTGTTGCCAGCTACTTGATTACAAGTCAACACCACCACCCCCATCCTGATCACTAAACAACTTTACTACTATGGTTGTTGGTAATAAGCGGAGGTTTTCTCTCCTTCCTTGCGTGTGTGTAGGAGGGCTCAGATGGCTGAGGAGTTTTTGAGCGAAACCAAATGTTTGTGTTTCGTGTGTGCCCAATCCGGAGGGAGAGATCTTTCGATAATTCACGCCTTAGATGATTGTAGCTTTTTTCTAGCTTGTTGGGAATCGTTCACGGTTTTCCTTCAGACTAGTCAAGAGAGAGAGAGAAGAAAAATGAATGTTGAGAGTAGAAAAGTTTGAATTTTTTTTCCTAACTGTCTCCCATTTGGGAAAATATGAGATGAACAAAAAGACTTTAAGCATCAACTCCATTTACTAGATGGAATATAAGAGCGATCATCCCAATGATTACAATAATGATGGAAAGTCGTGGTCATGATGACTCTATGATGAGGATAATATGATGACAATCATGATCATGAAATCATAAAAGGGAATTTGCGCTGCCGCAAAAGAAAACATCTTAATAAAGAGAAAGAGTTTTTACAACTAGCTACTTATGATTTGGGTAGTTGGGTGAAATGAGAGAGGGAGAGAATTTTTACACAAATTCTTCTTTAAGGCCACCATCATGAAACGATTGTAATCTGCACTGCCGCATGGAAATTTTCACTCTAAATTATAGAACGAGGAAGAAGAGAAGAAAATGGGAAAATTATGCTATAAAGAATATTGTGATGGGTTAGATAAGAAGTTCTTATTTGCCAGTCATTTTTATTTCCTCAGTGTTATTACTCATGTAATGGGGGATGATGGAAATGTGTTTTTGGGTGGTCTCTTTCCAACTTGTATAGATCTTTCCACTTCCACAAAATCTTAGGAATGAGGTGGGAATTAAAAGAGTCACTTGTATGCAAACGAGGTATTTTGCATGAGTCTAGGACTAAAAGAATGAGTAGGAAGGATCGTTTTTTCAGACATATTTACAGAACTATTCAAAATAATTGGTTTGTTAATAAACATTCTGTTTTGACATGTGTCAATTGATTGTCAAGGAATGAGTAAATTGTGCAATTTTAATCTCTTTAATCAAGAGATGAACTTGTGGAATTTTTTGTCTGACATGTTTCCAAAAAGATGGGATAATTATCGAGTCAATCTAGATTCTACTTTATTGACATGTTGCATAAGTTGTGGTCGTAAACTGTACATAATTTTCATATAATGGTAATGTTTGGGTGGCGCAAAAATTGCTTAATAGATAGGTGCAGAGAGCATTAACAAGAGACGTGAGATTTTGAAAACGGCATGTCCTTATTTGGAATTTCGTTGTCAGTTTTAGAGTTTGACATGAGAGGTGTGTTGTCCTATGCGTTTTACACTTTGAACGCTGAATATATTTTGAATATTTTTAAATATTTTTTAAGCTGGTATTTAGCTGATTTCCAGATCGTTTTAAGAGTCATGTGGTTAGACCTGAAGCGTATGCTGAAGGAAGAAATGGAGAGTGCGCACCTCTTCCCATTCTACTTCCATTATCAATGTGATCAATTACAGGGAGTCATTAAGGGGAAACATAAAATATGATTGCATGAGAAGCATTTAAGGAAATTACAGGCCACCTTTCAACCCCGTAGATGCTTTTCCTCCTATAGTTTTTGATATAGTTTATTGCTTGAAGGTTTTGATCAACCTCCTCAAATGGCTTCTAGTCGTTTGGTTTTCACGGTGGGAGCGTGAAACGCATGGTTTAAAAAACTTTCTTGCATTTAACGACTTTCCAAAACAGAGGCACAATGTGGAATATTTGCATGCAAAATTCGGGAAGTGAGAGGAGAAAGTGGAATATTTTATATGAAAAGTATGATGTTGTGAATACTTAAACAATTGAAAACAGTTATTAGATAATTTCTCGCAGTTTAACTCCCATTAATTCAGTCACCAGAGCTCTATAGTCTTAATGAGTTGAGTGAGACTAGAGTTGAGCTATTGGTCATTAGTCTCTTTAGTCTGGGTGCGGAGGTTTGGAGCAATGAAAACGTTGCAGTGTCAAATAGGTGCTGCCACGAAAGCTTTGGATTGCATGGCTTTAATCACACGCGAGCTGGCTCTTTTCTCATCTCCCTTAATGAAATCAGCGTGCTACCTGGCCATCAACAGCTTTCAAGTGAGTCGTGTGTTTTATTAGGCTCGCCCCCTCAAAAAAAATGGTATTCGAGAAAGTTTTTAAACGAGTCATTCTAAACCAACTACGTTCTCACTTTGCATGACCTTATTCCACGGAAATCAAACATTAGTCCGTGTCCAGCATTTTTACAAGGAGCTCTTGCACAAACCCACCTGTAATTATCTAATGGGAAGGTGAACAAAAGCAGTAAATTTTTACGGGGATAGCCAACTATTTACAAATGAGTTGGGGTAATGACTAGTCTCAAGTTTACTCGTTATTTACAAAAATTTAATCCAAGTATTAAACATTATTCTCAGTATAAAGGGAAATCTAAAGTAATTTAAACCTTATCCAAATAAATAAATAAGTACATTATCTAACTAATGACTTCTATCCCATTAGCTAAGAATAAATAGGGATTTGATTGTAGAAAAATGTGAGAAATTTCCAAGTGTAATCGACTCTAATTGGATTTTTATTATGGATATACTTATAATACTTGAAATAAGTAATTTCTCAATCTTCTTTCTTAGATTTGAAGAGGAGGAAATCGTACATTATCCATATTTCGAGTAATCATAATGGTTAGAATAACTCCAACTACCTTTCTGGATAAGGAGAGGAAGATCCGCCTATAATATCTGTATTATGGGAGTATCACATGTCATCCGAATATTTAGTGATTAGCTAGAGAAATTGGTTTAATATTTACCACCAACAGACACTGATGGTTAGAAAACGTGCGTTTATGCCCGTACTTTACTGTTCTAATTGACAACTGTTAGCAGATGGTTGTTATCGTGATGATCGTAACTAATCATAGTCATAAGCAAGTCTTGAAAGGAGGCTGAGAAATGATTCATCCCCGGGATTAATACGTAGTTAGGAACTCGCATTTTTTCCAGCTCTTGAGCTTATTACTATGATTATTGTTGTTATTATAGTGGTCGTTATTTTTATACGAAGTTTTCACTCTCGTGTGGTAGATCTGCTGTAGGTCCCGGACAAAGACTCCTTCATTATCACATTAAAGGGTACTTTTACTCCCACATAGTAAAAATAGAGAAAGGAAATGTAAGAAATTACACAATGCCCCCAGCACCGAACTAGTATATTTATAAGGATAGTGCTAATTAATGAAAGTCCCAATAATTTAGAATTAATTAGGTATTCAAGAGTGGTCACCACAACCATGAACGAGTTGCTAATTGCAACCAGAGCATTGTTGTAATTACTGTGTAAAAAAAAGACGGCCTGGTTGTGATTACATGTAGGAGAAAAGGTAAAATTCTCATCGGAATTATTAATCAAATGGAGGGCTTCTGGCTTCTGCCATTTTGATTCTGGTGTGGTGATGAAAGATGAGGGTTTGTGATAGACTAAAGGGTAGAAAAACGAATTGACGGCCACCTTCTCAAGTAGTTGAGAAAATTGCGCATCGTAAAGAAAACTGAACGAGTTTTTCTCCTCAGGGAAAACACACAGACGGATATGGTCTTGACGGGTTTGCTAATTTCAGACGAGGTGTTTCAATAAACTTTCAAGTTGTAAAGTTGAGGAATGGAAATAGACTATGCATTAGTCTTTTTCATTTTATTCGATTATTTTTTATTAGGAGATTTTTTCAACACTATCATTAGACATTATACAATGTAGAAGGAATTGGGTAGGGCAATTAGAGAACAAGAATAGCTTGAATAATTAGATCCATTTCATAACGAATTCCCAGTCTAATCATAAAATATGAATTTCTTTAACAAATTCATCTAAAACGAAATGTTAATAAATCATACCTTTTAATACGGTTAATTTGTTATGATAATTCTGTAAAAAAGGAAATAGGTGTTTGAGCTCTGATTCTTGTAGGAGATTAACAAGTTTACAATTCTTTTCCCAAAGAATGGGTGGTTTGAAGCTTGATCCGTGTGAGTAGGTAATTATTAGGAGTAAGTAAAAGAGCTAATCAGATCTTGTTTCTCGCTTTGATTTATCACTTTTCTTCAAGTGGATATAAAAAGTTATTAGGATTGCGAATTGAGACTGTTGTTGTCTGACGTTTTAACAAGTTCAAAGTCAGTGAACTTGGTTTACAGATGCCATTTAGATTTGGAATGAGAAAAGTAGATCCTGTCATTATTTAGAAGAAAAGATGGGTTTGATTTGAATGGAATATATCCACCTGGATATAAAAAAAATTCAATTCCAATTTGCCCTGATAATTTTAATCAGTGAGCAAATAACTGTCACATCAAATTACCCTCTCCCTTCACACAATTCAGACTCAAAAAGGGTAATCTTTTTAGGGACAAACATGAACACAATGACAAGATGAATGTCAGAAATGGTTAGGAGAAATGTAAAGAATTCTTTGAAAGGATTCAGTTTGATTAGAGAGCCCAAAAGTTGGGAAGGTTTCTAATAAAAAAAAGGAAAGAAAGGACATTTTTACTCGGGTCACTTCTAAGCCCATCTGGGGAAAGTTGTTGATTAAATTCCAAGATAATCTTTTAAGGATTGAGGCTATGTTAGGCAACAAGTAGAACACACTTAAGACTAATATCATTATCCATATCAACCTACTCATCTCACCCGAAAGGGATGAGTTTCGACCTTTTCTTACACTCATCACAACAATACTAATGGTTATTTAGCTTGAACAAAACGAACAATACGTGATGACAGTAAAGTTCTCACTAAATTCTTCCCAGAATATAGATAAGCCGATCCATAAATATTTAGGAAAAGCGCGTGTGTGGGGATCGTGGTGGACGTAGAGAGAATTTTTTTTTCAAGAGTGGACTAGAGAGATGGACAGAGGAAAAATGAAAAAATGTATAGTGATGGATGGAGGAATTTTTCTGTGATTTGAGTTAAAGATGAGAATTCCAATTCCTCCGTTCATTATCAGCCAAGTGATCACGGAAACTGAGAAAAAAAGTGCAGTGTGTGCTCCACAATACTGATCTTGTAAAATGTAAAGGATCACCATAAAGCTTTCGACATGTTTGCGTGCGACAGAGTAACCACCTGGGGTTCAAATAGAAAAAAAACTAGCTGGACTTATAAGGAAAAAAGAGTTTTTTATTTTTCAGTAAGAAATCGTTTACTTCCTTACATAAAAGGGGAATATTTTTACTAAAAAATGTAGAGATATATGCCCGTTGTCAACTGGATTGTTTAAGACCATGACATTTTGCTAAAGGAGTTTGAGAGTAATCAACAAGAGAATTTTAACCGACTTGAACTTTATTTGAATACAGAGGGGGCCAATGCAAAAGCGGGTTCTTTTTGCTAGAATTAAAAATCTTTTAAATGAATTAAGCTCATCAGCATTACAATAGAGAATGGAGGATAGAAAGGTTAGATGTTGGTGGGGCTGTTGGTATTTCAAAAATGAGGAAGGAATGTGACAGGCCGTTTTCACAGAGTAAAGCGCAATAAAAGTTGTGTAATGTTGAATTTTATTAAGGTTTTGGGGAAGAGGAAGGATTGTTGCATTTTTTGTGAAAATTATCGGGATGGAAATCGAACAAGAAGGAATTTCTCACAGTTCCCCAATTCAAGTTTAGGAAGATGGTTTCTAGCTACTTGCTATTCTGATCAGTGTACGAAGCTAATTGAATCTGAGGTTGTAAACGAGTCCAGTAGAAGCTTTTCTAACCCTTTTTCTAAACAATGATGATGCAGAGAAATATGTAAAGTGAAATGAGCGAGGGAGGGTAAAAGGGTATAAAATAAACAATGCTTGATCAAGTCGTCAATATTCGGAGTGAACGCCATTCCCAAAAAGAGAAGTGTTGGGAGGATGATTGCTGTCAATTTACATGGAAAATCTGGAGATCATTTAATTCCTCGGGGATAACGATTCAGGGGAAAGAAATTTCTCGCCTTGTGTTGGGAAGGAAAGCTGTGAGAAATTTCTTCGGAGAGAAAGGATGATATCAGCTATTTTAGAGAAAACTTGAATTATCAGTCTCCCTTCAGCGGAGAGTAAAGTTTTAATTTGCATTGATTGTTGTGGGCGTGTGAGCTTATCGCACTGATTAAATGAGAGATGAACACTGTTGATGAGTGAGTAGATTTCATCTATTTGGTGATCAGTGAGAAAGTTGGGGGGAGTTGAACTTAAATTTGATAATTCCTTAATGAAATCTTTCACGGGTGAAAAGCTCCTTTTATTTAAAGCAAACACCAATCCCCCCATTTTCATTTGTAAAAATCCAAAGCTATAAAATTGCATTGATATGGATCTGAGTGAGTTTTTTGGCATAACTCTTGCAAGCACTCTTGGCATTTGTTTGCTTATTTTAGATTTATATTGTTGACGATGAGAGAGTGTTTGAATGGTAAATGATGATAAGATATTATGACATCATATCACCTTACACAATTAAATTCCTCTGGTGTAAATACAGTAGCGAGGATTTTATTCAAATGACTTTATTAAAACTGTCACGTCCCCACTAACTCGTTCTATTCTAGATTGTAAGGGTGAGTTTCGAGCCACCTCTGCTCATAAATATTTATTTGCGTATCTTTACAGCCCTCTAGAAAAGGAGAAGGAGTGGCCCTCAATAAGAAGAGTGATTGACTTTAGTCACTTTCTACCCATACAAATTGCACTAATGCAGTTTCAAAGTTGAGGGGAGAAGGTGACCATCATTAATTAGATGAAGGAGAGTGCCCACCTGTCTCTTCTTTTTGCTCCAATCCTATTCCATTCTCCCAACTTGAGAATAAAAAAGCTCTCTTGCCATTCATGGCTAATGGAAATGTTTAAGAAAATAATCATCTTCAACTTCACATTTATATTGTCTGAAAATGGTCTTGTCCATAACCAACTTGTTTACCTATAACATCTAGGATTTCAAAGGAGTCGACGTAAAGATGATATAATTTTTGTAGGACAAAGTGGAGTCATGTATCAGCGGGCGAGGACAAAGAGACTGTCACATTGAACGCGGCCACTTCACAAACCTCAACACAATAATAATGTTATGACTTCAACTTGTCTTTTTTCACATCCTTTTCTCTCTTGAAGAAAATGTATGAAAACCAGACTAGCTCTGAAAATGTAATAACAGTTGACTACCAGAATATAAATAATGATGAGCATGATCATCCTCATGAGAGAGAGAGAGAAGAGCCACCAAAAAAACAACCATGTCCAGCTTTGTCGCTTCTTAGTACCGACTCAAATTATGGAAAAAATGAGAACTGTTTAATTCGAATGGAGCTGCTCGTCACCCGTTTTCTTCTTGTTATTTGAGCCGTAATTTTTTACAGCCTTAACCAGTTTCACCACCATCTTGATAGTGAGAGAGGATGAGGGAGGAAAGATCAGAAAAGAAGGATGGAGATTTCGCATGGAACTCTTTCTTTCATGTGTCCACCCCATTCAAACTAGTTAATCTTGTCGCCTCCTTTTGTTTGTTTATTCGACATAATTCATCAGTGTCTGGAGTGTCAAGGAAAAAGTCTTAATTTCATTTGTGGAATGTTTTATAAATTTTATTTTAAAAATCTATCATGATCATAAACTTTACAAATCTATTTTTAGCAACTATTTTTTAAAAAATAATGAATGAGCTCTCAATAAGGATTTGTTGTTAAAAAATGGAGATAGCGCAAGTCTTTTTGTGCAGAGGTTATACTTCGGTTGACTAACTATTTGAAGTGCCGCTGTAATCCTTATAAACGAGCCGACCCAAATTTCTCCTTTGCACAGACGAGAAAAAAGAAGCCGTCAAGGAAGGGCTGAATGGGAAGTCTCCTTTTATGCAAACACCACGCGTGTCTTCGAAAAACTGGAGCCAAGTCTTACGTAAAAGGCTACTGGATATGAATGAGTTGCTTTCATTTTTTTGTCGGTCTTAAGTCTCCTCTTCATTCCTAGTCGACACAGTTTACATAACTAATTAAGGGAGGATGTAAACTACGTGTAAAGACTTTAGTGTGGGCCTAGTCAAGCGTGGCAATTCCCGTCTCATATAGTACAAAACTCCCCAGTCTCGCCACATCTCCCGGAACATCCGCAATTGATTTCTCACATCAGCTTCTCCTTCATCTGTCTCCGTGATCAATTATGGAATAAAAAGAGTCATTGTTAGCAACTAATTAGAGGAGAATACTTGTGAAATATTAAAAATATCTGAAAGGGTCCAAAACAAGAGGGAGAAAACTGCATTCCTCACCGCATAATTTTCAGTGGAGAGAGTGACAACCAGAAAGAGATTCTTTAGAAAAGCTACCTGATAGTGATGACATGGTGGGTTCCGTGATTCCCTGAACAGTTTAACACTAACACAGAGAAAAATAGTATTTTGCCCATATCCAAGATGGAATTCAGTGATACCAGCAGGTGGATGAATAACGACCATGTTTTCAAAGAAGACCGACGAATAAAACCCCCGCTGGAATTTTATAATTATGTATAGAATACCCAGTATGCAGGATAAAGACCAAGTTATCTCATATCCTATTTAGTCTATAAACACTTTTCACTCTATTCATGTGAGAAGAGCATAAAAAGAAAAAAATTTACTACCATTTCCCACTTGCATAAATAGTGAGGAATTTTAGGAAAAATTTGTGTAAGTTTACCATGTCATGTCAAAGTGAAACCTGTGGAGCTTCGCATCAAATAGTAAAATATTAATTGGCATTAATTTTTTGCGATTGAAAAGGAAAAGCATTGTGATATGATTTATATACAAAAGGGTTAGCTAATTACGCACAAATACAGAACAATTAGTTGAATTTTAGAACAGCTTTATAGCAGCTACTTTTGCAAAGATGCAACATAATAAGAACGGGTAACAGGAGCCACGTATATGATATCATGTCGCTGAAGGGTCTGTATATCGTTCTCTAATCGTTTCAACTCTGCTTCAAGTCTTGCCTTCCGTTGGATCTTCCCTATGGTATCGATAAGAAGTGGGAGTCCTTGGTAGAAATGAAATACTTGGTTCCAATTCTCCTTCAGACCTGAAACCATCTTTGAGATTTCTTCCTTGTCGAGTTTCTGCACTTGTGGATTTTTCTTGGCTTCAGCAGCCTCGTGTTCCAATTTTTCTTGAGCTTGGATCAACTCTTTCTTTCGCTTTTCGAGATATGTCGGGACTTTCCCAAAGTCTTTACGGTGAACGTATTGTGGCGCAAGACCGGAGCCGTACCAAAGTTGGATGCTGCCATTTGACATGTCAACGTAGCGGAGTGGAGATGGCTTCAGAGAGATTTTGCTATTAGCTGGGATGCTCACAGCGTTCGTTCTGATAAAGTCTTTGTCATCGTTGTGGATTATTTTGGTAGCTGATCGGGGAATTGGAGGCTTGCGGTTTACACTGCAGAGACGAGAACAAGTCTTTGGGCGTAAGCCGTTTGGCTCTTTAGCGTTTGAAATGGCTTCCTTCTCTTCCGGACCTGCTTGGGAGCTTTTCTCGAAGGAAACTGTGCCTAGAACTGTAGTAGTAATTATTTAGAAAAGCAATTAATTCAATAACAACCATGCCAATTACCTGATTGAGGTCTAGTTGAGACGGGTCGTCTCGAATGCTTTTTTAAAAACATTTGAGGTGGTTCAAGCCGAATATTTGGAACACCCAGGGTTTTCCACGGCCCTACTTTATTTTCCTTCGCTTCCTTACGCACTTTGGCAGAATAGATGGAGCGGTACCTAATATTTTTTAAATTATTATTAACTTAAAAATTTATTAACTACGCAATTTCTTCTTACGAGGGAACAACCACGTTATCCTGTTTTTTGCCATCCTCGTCAACCTCTGCGAGGTTGTAAACGCTCTCGTTCTTTAATGATTTATCGTAAAATTTAAACATTTTATAATTACTTTCCTCTGCTAATATATGCGCTTCCTGAGTCTGCTTGGACTAAACAAGTCAACTCTTTCTAGAATTTTCTCAACACAACAAATCGATCAAACTTAACTCCCGCTGATTGATCAATCAATATGGATGAAATGAAAGGATTTCACCTTTCCGAAAATATTATGATCGAATAATTTTTTTTAACCACAAAATAATTTAAGTTAATTCTGTTTTTATTTCATTTTATGATTGCAAATTGCAGCTACAAAAGTGATTGCACCTTTCCATATGCATAGATATAACAAGTTTGTATGCATGGGGGTTACGGAACTCGTGTAATTTCTTTACAATACACTGTTAATCGCAACATTTTAATATTAGTACTTATCTCAAGTATTTGAAACAAAAAAATTCTTACATTACTCACAAACACTCCTCCTAACTCATTACAATACTTGACACCTAAAATATTAGGAGTTGCCACCTCTTTTCTCCTCTCTCTCCACCTCTTTACAGACTGAAACGCTTTTGTTTTACAGTGGAAAGGTGTGATTCTTATAGAATAATAATGTAAATTATTTATATTATTTAAGGATAACCATATAGATAATAATTTTAAGCAAATAAGTAAAGCGAAATAGCAAAATAACGCTATAGAAGATGCTATGGGCTAAAAAAACAGTTCTTTCCTGACTTTGCTTGTATGAACAAAAATATTTGATTTGAACAAATACACTATTTGGAAACATTTGGAGAGAGGATTTCGTTTAAAATTCATTATTTCGCCAGGAACAAAATGGAAAGGAAAATCCCATAGCTTTTTTTTGGACACTACATTTTCCATTTAAGATGGCGACACAGACAAAACTCTGGTTTCCAAGGAGCCGCAAGTGATAATAGTTGGTTCGGCGTCAGGACTAGAGAGAGACGAGTTATTAATGGAATTGTTGTTGCTGGAATGATCAACCTCACAAATGGAATGGAGACGCCCTGGCTTGGAAAAGTTTGACAAGGAAGAGCAGGAGGAAGACAATGTAGTTTCTTCGTAAGGTAGAGAATTGCTAGAGGAATGAAGGCTCGCGCCACTGCTACTGTTGCTGCTCACACCGCTACTGGTTGTGATGTAGGTGTAGGAGTTCTCTGGCGTCGTACACTCGGACGAAGTGGGACTTGTCCTCGACTGGTTGTTGGCGTAGTTCAAAATGTCATCAAGCAGATCCTTTGGGAAGGCCACTTTGCGGCCTAAACTAGAAGAAATTGATTCAGTCCATAGCGCCAGCATTTCGAACGAAGGTCTGTAGGAATTAAATAAAATATGTTTTCCATAAATCATCCCTTTAAAAAGAATACGCATAAGTTAACTATTTTCTTGTATTCATACCTCTTGTCAGGATTGAGATCACAGCACATGAAGGCGATGCGATACAATGGTTCTGGACAGCCAACACAGAACTTCTCCAAGAAGGTTTTCTGATTTAAGCTGAAGTCTCCAGATCTTGGAAGGAAGTCGGGATCAGCGTGAACTCGGCCGATCAGCTAAAAAATAATTAAAATAAATTATATTTTTATCTAGTCCATCATTCATTTCCATCTACTGAAATATATTACCTCGCATAATATAATTCCAAAGGAGAATACATCCACCTTCTCATCATATTTGTTTC
>JAHZMU010002249.1:0-14484 GCA_027743725.1 Rambutsinella grinnellia | reverse complement strand
GTGGTCGAGAAAGTTAAAGATTCATTTCATTCAGAACTAAAGTTAGGAGATTTGCGTACGACAATTGTCCGAGCATCTATCTCAACAAGCTGTCTAAAAAACCGTCTGGCTTTTTGTAGGGCGATGGCTTCTTTGTTGTCTCGTTCGGGAGGTGGTTGTCCGCGTGTCAAAAGATAAACAATGGAGATGGCACGATTTCCTTCCCCCATCATACAAAATTTAAAAAGTGAAAGTGAGGAGAAAGGTTACGTACGACTAGGCGTGAAGCTGAAAAAGTGTTGACTTTTAATGACTGTATAAACATTAAATGTAATGTCTTAAATGGGTTGGTATTTAAGAATCAATTTCAGTTTCAAAGCGAAATGCTACACCAGATAATTCTAAAAATTTTAAGGAATATGGACAAAGAGGGGCGCGTATGGATAGCAATATTTAAGTGGTCTTGGATTAGCAGTTGTTTACTTCTTATTTGAAAGAATAATATGGAGATTTTAAAGACAATCTTTGCATCAAGAAAACCCAACGCAGAAGCGAAAAGCCGTCGTATAGTTTCAGAAAAATGAGTGGTTGTATTTTTATACCATCTTGTCGATCTTACGTGCATATTTCAAGGTTTTGCAGTTCTTAACACAATTGGACTGTACAAGTGCGAAGTGAAAGTAAAGAGAAAAGTTACGTACGGCTGAGACAGAGGCTGAAAAAATGTTGATTTCAAAATTTGACAAAAAACTAAATGTAATTTCTCAGCACTCTCAATGTATTTATACTAGTCAATAAAATACATTTAATGGCATAAATTAATGAATGATTTTTATTATTTGCAGCCATACATTTTCCTCAGCTTTATCTTATCAGTTTCTTGAAGTTCATTGCCAGCTTTGAATGTTTTTCCCGCCTAATGATTTTTTGTCAATTTTAGATCACTTCAAATGATAGTTTTTCGTGTTTTAATGTTCCAACCTTATCAGTTATAGTTGCCCTGTCGTTCTTACTCCACGCAAAGCTGCTATAGTGCATAATTGATTTTGTGTTGTACGGAACGCCATAGTGGGTCACCCTGTTTGCAGATTGCTTTTTGAAATCATTTGCGTAGCCTAAAAATAAAAATGTGATTTAACATAAGACTTTAACATAAGAGGGAAATATAAAAACTTGGTTTTACCGTCCTTAATGTTGTCAAAGTAAACGTTTACAAAATCGTCACGGTCATACCGCTTATGCTCGTGCTCGAACCCGAGAGCGTGAATCAATTCATGCGTAATGGTGGCATGGGTTAAACATCGAGGAGCTTCGAGATTCATTATCTAATATGCGAAATTAAATAGTGCATTGCAAAATTAATTTTATAATTTATAAGTATTTACCTGCTCGCCCCCAACTCTCCCAATATACGAATTACAGCCTTTTCCTTTCCTTATATCGACGTAATCTCCACTTGGATATCTTTTCCAAATCCCGAATTTGATGCACGGAATCACATTGGAAAGATGCCAGAAAGCGTCATTGATTTTCTGCTTTTCCTCTTCAGCTAAATTAGATAAGAAAACTTTATGATTCGTTAGTCAAAAAGAACCATATTTAATTTTTGAATTTCCAATTACTGAAAGCAGGGTCAATGTAAATATCAAATTCTTCCCATCGAAATCTACTCGCGATTAACCCATTCCTGCTGACAATTAAATTACCCTCATATGTATCATTTGCAGTACAGTCAGGCGTGGGCCAGAGGTCGTCGTCGTTGTTCAATGCTAAATAAATGATCGTTATTTTTTTTAAATATGTAGCGAAATAAATCTTATTTAATTAACAAAAATACCCCGATGTTTGGGAGGTGTTGGCGGGTAAGGTCGGTTAGAATCTTCTTCTGCGAAGCTTAGGACAACCAACATTGTCCAAAGTAAGATGCGAATAACTGCTGTCATTTTTAGGATTAAAAGAAAAAATGTTGCTTTTTAAACGCTCTGGATAAGACAGAGTTGCATAGATGTAGTGTCCCATTTGTAATTTTTGTGTTACTTTCATTTTCGTCATGATCAAGCCCTGACGTCTGGACGGGGCCATTACATATGCAATATATTTGATACCATAAATCATTAAATGATTGTTTGCAATAGTTAGAAAAACTACGTAATTTTATTTTTCATTGTCAATCAATTATTTATGTATCCATTAATTAGTGATTATATTACAACTTGCCCCTTTTGCCTATCCCATATTATTGATTCGGACATTTCTGGATTAATTACTACATAATCTACAGGACGTACATAATAGATATTTCTGATTTCATATAATCTATCATTTGATGGTAAATATGTAGATACAAAAGACAACATATTTGTCGTTTTATGCAAACAGTAATGTTCAATTGTTTCTAGAAACAATTGAACATTACTGTCTATTGAACATTATTGTCTAGAGACAATGTCAGGTGGATAAGAATTGTCATGTTCTTTCACCCACCACCACAAAACATTAACCTCAATATCAAGAGAGTTCCAAACAATGTTAAAATGAATGATGGTCTGGAACTTGGCATCAATTTGAGAAAGTCATTTAAACAATTATATCTATTGAATGACCATATTGGGACGTAATGAAACAATTTGTTTTATTTACCTCTATAAATATTCCTAGCTTGAATGGACTTGCTGGTGGAACCAAGTCCAAGTTAAGTTGACATGTCCATGGCTTTCTCAAAAGCAAAAAGTTAAGTAAATTGAACTGACAATTGTGAGTTCAAAGTTTTCCAAAATGTAGATATTTTAAATTATAGCTTGCACTACTGTTATGTTCCCTACAGTTTAAAAAATTACGAAAATACTGACTCTCTACTCCCAGCTCTATATTCTAAAGAAGATTCACATTCCACCATCTTTCAGCATTTGTAAGGGAGACGAGGGTAGGTTTTCTAATTAAGATGGAATGTTGGTTAGGGATGATCTGTAATCCAAGGAAATTATTCACGATCTTAAGACTAGAAGGACATTTGCCTGTTGGAATATCAAGCAGTGTTTTCAAATTAATTGGTAGAGATTTCATTTCCCAGAGCGAAAATTAGGCTTTGTTGGCCTTTGCCAAATGATCACTTTCTGATATTCTTTCAAATGTCAGGTTTTCAAGACAATTCAGTTTTGAAATTAAAATGTTTAGATAAAGAAATAGCAATCGAGACATTTATTTGCAAGCACGTCAATTATATGAGTAGCGCTTTTAACTGGAAAGCATACTCCTAAAATACATACGATATAGTAAAAACATTGGATGACGTAGTAAATGGGATTACGATTGTTCGCAAATGGTATTGGTAAATCAATCCTGCCTAAGAGAACTTTTGTATCAGCACTTCATATCTTTTTATTTGTATCTATTCTAATTTCAAATAATAATATACAATAATATTCAAACAAACAAAATAATACAATTGGTTATGCTAAACACGAGCTTTCCAAATCATCTTATTAAATTCAAACAAAAATGAGAAAAAATACAAACAAGCACACTAAAAACTACTAAAATTGCTGTCCAAATAAACCCTTTTTGGTTTCTCCTCGTTAATCCCACCGCTCTCCTCCTCATCAACAACGAATAATTTGAACAAATTTAGACCACGCAAATACGCGAAATAAGGATAGCAAACCATTCCATATCATATTCTGACACTCAACCAAATTAGAAACAAATGCAATGCCCAAACCAATTACCAAAACGCTAAAAATCACCAAAATATTTCCATTCATACTTGCTCCTTTTACTTTATCAGCATTACTTTCACCCCCAAAGCTAAAGTTCCTCTTTGAAGCAGAAATTGCTTCTAAAATCCCCATCCACTTATTCACAATCCCCGAATCTTTAAACCTGCCCAGTCTCACAACAACTTCAGGAGCAACCCATTAAAATGAAAAAGATACGAGACATTTCTATAAATTTCTTTCCCTTCATAAACCCCTTTCCCACCCAACTCCTTAACTAACTTCTCAGAATCACCTTTCTTTAATATAAACGCTGATCTATCACATTCACTTAAGCTCCGCTTAATATTCTTCTCTTCCCTTAGCTTATATATATTTTCAAAGTTGTAAAAATAATCTGGTTCCCCTACAATTGCGCTGTAAACTTTAGATTCTTTCTTCACTTCGTCCACTAATTGTTGTAATATTTTTAGCGGCGCTAACCCTGCTTTAAATATTAACCTCTTTACTAATTCCATCTCTTCATTACTTTCATAAAACACTTTTCTCGATTCCCAAATCCAATTAGAACGCGAAACCAATTCCGAAGACACCCTGATAATTATTTTCCTTCCACTTAACACTACAATATCCTGCAAACCCATGGGCGTAGAGAGACCGGTGCACCCCCCGCCCGGGCACCACCCTGGCTCAAAAATTTAACATGGGAAGGATAGGAAAAGCGAAAAAGGGCTGGGCTTTTGCTAACATTAAGGGTATTACTGTGCACCACCCTGGGCACCACCCTACTTTTCCATTTAGCTACGCCACTGTGCAAACCTAATTCATTATCAAGCGTAACATTTGCAAAATAAAAGCTGTAATTTCGAATTAATAGATTTTCTAAAATATCCATATTATAAACTTCCACATCTTCAGCCTTCGTAAAAATTCCAACGCCATCATCATCCAATTCCCGGAGATACTCGTATTTAACTAATTTCCTTGGAGTTATCATATTGTAAACATTTGAGTTTCTATAACCTTCACTTATAATAATACTCATTAGCATAAAAATTGCAATTGAGATTCGATTGCAGTCTCTCATATAAAATCGGTTTTGAAACGAACCTTGCTCCAATAAAATTTTTGAGAATGAATAAAAATGGCTTAAAATCTCCCAAATTTCTTTTTTCCAAATGCTTTCAGCTTTTAAGGAAATTGACAAAGCAAAGCATATAAATACTAGACAAATCCAACAATAATAGTCGTAAACTTTGACAAGCTCTTCAAATGGTAATGGCTGGATTTCCCGCAAACCACAAGTAACAAAGCTAAATGAAATGTTTGGGTTGGAATAAGGGATGAAGAGAGGCAAGTGATATAGCTTATTCCCTATTCCCCATTCAATCAATAATTTTGAATTCATTCCATGCTTATTTTTCAATTCGTTCGATTCTTGGCTGTTTTGGCAAGCAGTCCATAAAACGTTATACGTATCATTTGTTAAAATTAACCACAAATGATGTATAAGAGTAACCTCATCAACTTCCCAATTGCTTAGCATCTCATGAATTCCTCTTTGCTTGTTGTGAGATAGCTGATTATAACATTTTGAAAGCTTTATGTGAAAATCATTTCCCATCCATAGCTCCATGCTGGGAGGCTCCACAAACTCCCAGATGGAATACGACGACCATTTTGTATTCCAAATGGAATCTAGAGAAACCGTAATTTCGCCATCTTCTGCGGGAATTATATAATAAATTGATCCTGTCTTGTACTGTGCCGGTGTAGACGAAGGTGCAAAAGTTGATATAAAAAACAATCCATTCAATGCTCTATGGAAATATCCACGACCGATTATATGAATATCTCCTAAATTATCTTTGATCCAATTAGTGATTAGTTTACTTTTTGTAGATTGATTAAGACATGTCCAAATTATTTCTGGGATAACGCTGAAGTATAGTGGGGTGGAACTTGGTGCAAGTTTGAAATAGTCCTTTTCAATATTATATTTGCTAAATGACCACAGCGGGGCATACTTAAACATATAATCATATATGTAATGCTCATCTAAAGTTTCCCAAAAATAATCTGTAACGTATTGCTTCGTTGGTGGAATCAAGTCCAGGTAAATTTCACAGGTCCATGACTTCCTCAAGAGTGCAAATTCAAAGAGATAAATTTGTGTGCAAAGTTTTGGAAATATAAATCCAGTATTCCCATTTACGCTATTGTTGTAGTCCATACACTTTAAAATATTTAGGGCATGTTGACTACTGTCTTTAGTCTCCAAAACCCAGAGCAAAAACTTTTTGCTGAATTCATCTTTTCCTATTCCTAAAGTAGCCGGTACCGGTTTTCTAAGTAACATAGGATGAGTGCAAGGTACAAGCTGTAAATCCAGGAAGTTATTTATGACAGCAAGACAAGAGGATGATCTTCCAATTCCTAGCAAATTTTCCAAATTAATTGGTAGATTTTTATGCGTTTTCCACAGAGAGAATAATGCTGTATTGTATTTTGCCAAATCATCATCTGAAATTGTTGTAGATTCAATTTCGCTATAACAGTGGATATGGGAAATAAGTAGAAAGCCCAAAGAGAGAAGCAGTTTTTTAATCATTTTATCTATACGACTAGTGAGAGAAAGTATAAGCTTTAAAATAATATAGGATGCCAGAGCAATAAAGTTTCAACTGAAGCAAATAATACCAAACAGTAAATCTCGTGCTCCTTACATGTCTTTGTATTTATAGTAATTTACATTTCACAACAATTCGAGCATTCAAAAATTAAAGTGTGTAAACAATATTTCAATTTTAGTGAATTGAATTCCGCATAACAAATTTTCAAGTGTCTGCTCTTTGTCCACGGATAAAACCTAAAACTACTAAACACAAAGGATGAGCACTCCAAAACATTTTACAAGATTCACATAAAAGCGAAACAAACGCAAATACAAATCCACAAACAAGAACACTAAACACTACTAAAATATTGCTATCAATGCTAGCCCCTTTTGCTTCACCTTCTTTAAACTTTTCCATTTCGTCAGATGCCTCGTTTTTCTTCGAAACTGAAAATGCTTCTAAAAACTGAACCCATTTAGATGCTATTCCAGACTCTTTAAATTTTCCTAGCCTTATGACTGTGTCAGGTGTGATCAGTCTATGGAAACTGAAAATATGCGAAAACTTTATATAAACTTCTTTCCCTACATAGACTCCATTATCTTCCAATTGTCTTGCGTACTTTTCAGCTCTAGTTTTTCGCAGTACAAATGCAGCTCTCTTACAACCACTTAAACTCTGAAATATATGATCTGCTTCAATTTCTAAATATTTCTCTTCCAATCGCATTTTCGTTGATAAATATTTATCAGAATAATAATAATCCCAGAATTCCTCATAAGTTTTAGGCTGTATAGCAATCTGCAACTGTAATTCTTCATAAACCTTTGGTTCGTGTTGTTCCAAATTGGAATATAAATCCTTCAAGATATTGAATGGAGCCATCAATTTACTCTTATTCAAAACTAACTCATCTAGTTTAGACTCTGCATGAGATTCGTAAAGGTGGTCGTGCCTTATCCAATTATAACGCGGGACTAATTCCGAATAACTAGAAAATCTATCTTCGTTTCCTTCTACTAATTTAATCCGCTGGGTATCTAAACTGATATCACTCTGATTACTTGAAGATGCTTTCAAATTTGCTTGGATAAATTGTCTAAATAAATACAGACTAAGAATTGTTACAACTTCTGATTTTGTATAAATATCAATGCTATCACCTATCAATTGTTGAATGGTTTCATAATTCAACACTTGCCTCGGAGTAATCATATTATAAACGTTTGTATTTTTGTAGCCATTACTCAAAATGATAAAAAGAAGAACGAAAAGACAAATTATAACGCGATTTGTTTGGAATTGATAAAATTTAGTTTTAAAGGCGTTACTTTGCTCCAAGAATATTGATATAGTGGAATAAAAGTTGTTCAAAATATTTCTAACTTTATCTTCCCATGTTGCATTTTTTACCCTGACTGAAATGGACAATGCCAAGCAAGCGATGAAGAGACAAGCCCAACAATAATAATCGTAGACATTGACAAGCTCTTTAAATGCGAATGACTGAATTGCTCTTGGGCCGCAAGTAACGAAACTGAATGAACTAACTGGATCTGGGATAAGTAGAGGCAAATGATGTTGCTTTCTCCCAATAAGCTTTTGAATTGTTATGATAGACGCCATTCCCTGTTTGCTCCCTACTGGCTTAAAATATCTATGTCCATTTTGGCATGCAGAACTATAAGAGCTATAAGTATCATTGTTAGTTATAACCAACCACAAATGATGTAAAATATGGGCTATAATATCATCATCTTTATTGTACTCGCTCAACATGTCATTAATTGCTCTCTGCTTGTTATGAGATAAATAATTAAAGCAATTAGAAAAATGGTCGTGTACTCTGCTCCTAACCCATTCTTCAAGGCCAATCTTATAATATTCCCATTTGGAATATGATGACCATTTTGTATTCCAAAAAGAGTTAAACAATACGTTAATTTCTGCGTCGTCTGCTGGCGGTATGTAATAGATTGATCTTGTTTCGTAATGCCTCGCACTTGACCGGAAATAAGTAGAGACGAAGAATAAAGCGTTTGATATTTCATGCAAGTATCCATAACCGATCATTTTGATAGAACCAAAATTGGATTTTACATTTCTCTCAACCCAATACCTAACTATTCCATTTTTAAAGGATGAATTAAGAGAACTCCAAACATTATCAGGGACAATGTTAAAATGCAAAGTGGGAATGGCACTTGGTAAAAGCTTGAAAAGCTCTTGCTTGTCTTGATAATTATTTACTGTCCATATTGGGGCATAATGAAAATTGTCCATATCTAAACGCTTATCCTTGCTCTCATTAAAATAAGGAGAAGGGTACACTTTTATCGGCGGCATCAAATCCAGATTAAGTTGGCATGTCCATGGCTTCCTTGCAAGTAAAAAGCTGAAGAGATTGAATTGTGTGCAGAGTTTGAAAAATATAAAAATAAATGGATTTATTTCGCTTGCACTTTTGTTGTGACCGATACAATTGAGAATGTTGCGTTTATATTCACTTCTCTCTCCTAAATGCAGAATCCAAAGCATATAAATATCCATTGTCTTATGATACTTATCATATATTATATGTGTGGCTGGTATTGGCTTGCGAAGTATTACGGGATAAGTGGAAGGGGTAAGCTGCAAACTAACAAAATTATTGATGACTGATAAGCATGAAGGGAATTTGCCAATTCTAATAATATTTCCCAAATTAATTGGTAGAGTTGGAATTCCCCAGATGGAAAATAAAGCAGCGTTGTACTTTGCCAGATCGTCACTTTCTGAAATTGTTTCAAATGTTTCAAGACAATCGGTTTTTGAAATAGGCCAAATTACAAAAATTAAATGTATGAACGGATGCATTTGATTTGCGTACTGCATTTACCATTTGTAGTTCATATAATAAGTTAAATGGAAGACATTTTTTTGCTTTTATAAAGGAAAATATGTGAATTTGTTTGTTTTGCAAATTCATTATTTTAAATTTATTTACTGATATTTAGATGTGAATTTAATTTAAGGATTTAGATCATTAGGTTAACGCAAAGTAAATTTATTTTTATACAATCGAAAGCAAAATAAATTTTTGTAAATGGTCTTGCTTAAATTGTTTGCATATTCTGATATATATTAATAATTTTAATTTAATTTATAAACGCAAAGAACTCTCCAAATCATTTGAAGTGATTTGGGATAGTTAAAAGGGGCAAGTTGTAACATAATCACTAATTAATGGATACATAAATAATCTATTGACAATGAAAAGTAATAAAATTTGTAGTTCCTTCCATCGTGAAAACAATCATTTAGTAGTTTTGTTTAACAAATTATTAGCTTATGTTTATCTTCCCGTTCAGACGTAAGACCTGATAATGACGGATGTAAAAGTAACACAAAAATTGCAATTAAAACAATCCACATATTTCCTGTGCAGCTCTATCTCGGATGATCTAAAAAAGTAATATTTTGGCTATCACTAATTCTGCCCAAAATGACAACTTTTACTCCTATCTTAACTGGGGCAATACTGATTGTCCTAACGCTCGCAGAAGAAAATACTTCCGGGGATTTCGTACCGCCGCCAACACCTCCCACAATTAATTTGCGGGGTATTTTTATTAAATAAACCGGAGAATATTTATTAACTATATTTTATTTAGCATTAGATGACGACGACCGCGTGCCTATGCCACCATGTACTGCAAATACTACTGATACAGAACGAATGCAACCCAGGAATGGGCTACTCGATACTAGCTACCGCTGGAAAATAATTAATTTTTACATTGACCCTTCTTTCAGTAACTTAAAATTAAATCAAATTATTCTAAATCAGAATTTCTGATATGTTGACTAATAAATTGTCAAACGTTTTATTTAAAAAAAGCTGATAAGGAAAGGAAGAATATTAATGACGCTGCGTACATCCTTTGGCAAGTAATTCCCTGCGTCCAGTTCGGTATTTATAGACGAGAGCAGGTTCCATCCAGAGATTACGTTGATATTAAGAAAGGGACAGGTTGCAGTGCAGAACTTGGGAGACAGGGAGGAGCTCAAGTATAAAATCAATTATTAAATCAATTTTGCAGTATTAAAATTAGTTTGGCTTGTTAGAGAATGACCCTCGAACCCCCCGGATGTACGAGAGTTGGTGTCGTTATGCACGAAATGCTTCACGCTCTTGGGATGCAACACGAACATCAGCGGCCAGATCGTGACGATTTTATAAACATTAATTGGGAAAACATTAAAGACGGTGAGCCCAAGTTTTATATTTTTCCTTAATGTTAAATTAAATCTGAGTGTTATGTTTAGCCTTAAAATATGCTTTTGACAAGCTTTCCCCAAACAGTTTTACCAGCTTTGGGGTTCCGTACAATTTTAATTCCATAATGCACTATCAAAGCAACGCGTTTAGTAAAAACGATAAACCAACTATTACCGATAAGGTAAGTGTATAACAAGCGCAAAATTATCATTTTACGTAAAAAAATCTTTTTAATTAGAATGGAGGAACCTTCAATCCTGGATACGTCCTTCAGGAAACGGATAAGGAAAAACTTAAGAAAATGTATAACTGCTAATAGTAAGAATTGTTTAATTGAGCTTTGCAAAATAAGGGATATTGCAAAACTAGGTAACCCCGCGCGCGACCCTTCCCCCCAAAACGCGCGCCACACCTCCCCCGGGGGTTACCTAGGCTCGCTTCGCTCGCAATAGAGCTCGCTTTGCTCGCTCACTTCTATCTGTTTTAAAACTTTAAAAAAAATCCAACCTCCCCCAGCTCTCTCTTTTTGATCAGCTTGAATAGCCCTTTGAACCGCAATATTAACTATGCCGTCAGAACCGATGGTTACCCCTGGACAGAATTTTTTATAATGTGTGTATTAGATATACTGATAATAAATTATTTAATATTACTTTTTGATACAAAGCAAAGTTGAATTAATTTTTCTTAATAGAGTTAATTTTTTGTTTAAATGTAAACGTATCACGCTTAGCTATCTTAGTAAACAAAATAACCACTTGAAATTAGATATTAGACCCGAAAGAGCACTTTAAATCTTTTAATAAAATTTAAAAACCGAAGCTGACAAAGTTCCACATCCAATTTTAGAACTACTCAAAAGAACAATCAAATTTCTAACGCAATTTCTATGCATTTTCAAATCTTAAAGTGTTCATAAATTAGGCCTTTAACAATATCGCTTCTCTTTCAGAACTTTGCTTAAACTTTGCATTCGCTCATCTAGTAATAAGATGGGAAATCAGAGATATGGGCAGAATTCCTAAAATAATGGATACATAAATGATCTATTGACAATGAAAAATAATAAAATTACGTAGTTTCTCCAACTACTGCAAACAATCATTCATTGGTTTATGTTACAAAATTAATTGCTTTTGTAATGGTCCCGTTCAGACGTAAATACTTGACGGAAGTAGATAATACCACAATTGCAAAATAGGACACTCTAAAGATTTTCTCTGCAACTGTATCTTATCTACAGCTTTTAAAAAATTCTCTTTTGGTCATTTCTGTTTAAAAAATGAGAAGTTTTATTCCTACCATAATTGGAGCAATGCTGATATTGCTGATTGCCATAAGTCAAGCGGAAGAAGATTATTCCAAACCCTACCCGCCAACACCTCCCAAACACAATTTGCGGGGTATTCTTATTAATTAAATTAGATGTATAATTTTTTACGTAATATATTATGTAGTTAACAATAATTTATTTAGCATTGAACAACGACGACGACATCACGCCCAGGCTCGAATGTACTGCAAACACTACAGATGAAGAAGATAGAATATACATGAGAAACGGGTTAATCGATCCCAGTTATCGATGGAAAGAGTTTTATGTTTACCCTGACCCTTCCTTCAGTAAGTTAAAATTCAAAATGTAAATCTGATTCTTATTTATTCGAATCGTCTTCTCTTACAAAAGCTGCAGAAGAAAACGAGAAAATCAGTCACGCTATGTGGTATCTTAGTCAAGTAATTCCTTGCATTAAATTCGGTATTTGGCAAAGATATCCAGATCGGGGAGATTACGTCTATATAAATAGAAATAAAGATGGTTGCAAAGCAAAAGTTGGTAGAATTGGGGGAGGTCAGGTATAAAATCAATTATAATATCAATTTTACAAACCAGTATTAGAATTGGTTTGGCATGTCAGTATATGAATCTCGAACCTCCTCAGGACGGTGAGCCAAAGTTTTTATACTTTTTCATTTCTCGATAATCAAAATAATTAAATTCTGTGCATTACTTTCAGGCCAAAAACATAACTTCGAAAAGCAACCTGCAAATAAAGTGACACACTATGGAGTTCCGTACAACTATGATTCTATTATGCATTATAACAGCAAAGCTTTTAGTAAGAACGATCGGCCAACTATAACCGATAAGGTTAGTACTACATCTAACACAAAAAATTACGTATCATTTTTAAACCTATTAAAATAAGCAGCAACTTTTTTTAAAATTAGAATGGAAAAATCTACAGAGCTAATGTTGCATATATCCTTCAAGAAACCGATAAGCAAAAGCTTAAAAAAATGTACAACTGCTAGAAAGCTTAAATGATCTTGGAAAGATGATATTGCAAGAAAATAAATTATTTTAAATAATAACATTTTTAGGATTTTGCCTGGATTACTTTTAGTATTGTATTTTATTGACTATTAAAACACTTTTTCAAACTTACAATTAAAAAGCAAACAGCAGCTACTACAACTCCACTTGCGAGCACGCTAAAAACTACTAAAATATTGCTATCCATTCTAGCCCCTCTTTCTTGGTTCATCTTCCTTAAACTTCACCGATTCTTTAGATGTATCGTTTTTTCTTAAAGCCGAAATTGCTCCTAAAAACCCCACCCATTTATTAACAATCCCCGACTCTTTTAATCTCCCAAGCCTTACAATTGTGTCGGGTGTAAGCAATCTGTGAAAACTAAAAATATGCGAAAATTTCATATAAACTTCTTTACCTATATAAACTCCATTATCTTCCAATTGTCTCGCGTGTTCTTCAGCTTTCGCTTTCTTCAATATAAATGCAGTTCTTTTACAGTCCCTTAAACTCGCAAAATGGGATCCGTTTCAACTTCTAAATATTTCTCTTCTAACCGCTCTTCCGTTAAACGATGTCTCTTGAAATACTTATTTCTATCAAATTCATCTGCACTTTTAGAACCCATTTCAATTAGCATCTTCAATTCATTTTAGATATGTCATGTTCTTATGCAAGGTGGTTTTGAAGCAAGAGGTTATAAATTAAGTTTTTTATAGATGGCAAATCAATAAGGACATTTAGAAATAAATAAGTCATCAAAAGCTTTATGCAACATTTTTCTTAAAACATGAAGTGCGATTGTTCTACATTTAATAAATTTCCCTTAAGTATTTTAATTGTACTCGGAGCTTTTGAAATTTGAATTTTTTTTATCTAAAAAGTGAGCTGAAACTTAACTCATAAAAACTAGTTTGAATAAAACGCTAATAAATCGTCCCATTAAATTCAAGTAGAAGCCAAACAGAAGTTGATAAAAAGCTCGTTTAAAAACTCTATAATAGCTAAAATAATACCACCTCCAAGCACGCTAAAAACTACCAAAATATTTCCGTTCATGGCAACTCCGCTTTCTTCATTAACCTTTCTCCCTCCTTCCCAATCAGAGTCTTTCATTGAAGCTGAAATTGCTCCCAAAATTCCTATCCATTTCTTCACAATACCAGACTCTTTAAACTTGCCTAGCCTAACAACGACTTCAGGCGTAACCAATTGGTGAAATTGAAAACTATAGGATACATTTTGATACCTTTCCTTTCCTTCATATACATTCTCCAAATTCCTTACGAACGAGTGCGCCTCCGATTGTCTCAATACAATTGCTGACCTTCCACATTCATTTAAATTATTTCTGATAAAATCTTCCTCAACTTCCTGATATTTCTGCCCTAATATTCCATCAACAAAAGTACTTTTTCCTAATTCCGTAGAAAATTTCGATTCTGTCTTAGCTTCATTTATCAAAACCTCTGAAATCTTCAGAGGATCTAATAATCTACTCACATTCAAAAGCTCGTTGCTTTAGATGGCAAATAAAATATATCAATTTCTTTAGATTTGCAAATGCAACAAATCAATTTCTTTAGATTTGCAAAT
>JAHZMU010002248.1:0-13973 GCA_027743725.1 Rambutsinella grinnellia | reverse complement strand
GAGAGAGATGCCGAGAGACATTAACACTTTCAAGGCTCCAATTCCACTCTGATCAGGATGAATGAAGAAAGGAGAAGAGAAATTAGCACGAGATGGCAATAATAATGCCAACCTAAGCTTTTTTATATTCCATTATATCTTCTTGCCTTGTAATAGGTGATGATGATAATGGTTGTGATGATGACTATATTCCCATCTCCTACTGACTCATTCTGATGAATTAATATCAATGTACGAATTGAGAGGGAATCGCACGAGTTTCATTTACAGTTTCATTTACCTTGTATCCCTACTACTTTTGTTTCGGAATCGGATGCCAGATAATATTGTGTGGTAGAGGGAAAACGGAAGAATGAACGAAAAATCAAGATATTCCATCTCAACTCTGCTTAACAAGTAGTGCCAAAAAGGGGGAGAGTAGAGCTTGCTGCATTTAAATATTTTTCTACTTGAGAATAAATTGCGAGATCACTCTGCTACTTCCGTTGTAGAAAAAAATAAAAGTATAAAGAATATAAAATCACAACCAAGTGCAATCGATTTCTTAGAATTTCTACACTTGTTACAGTTTTCTCATGTATTGTCTGCCTTAATGGAATACACTGCCAAAAATCCAACGACTTTACATCCATTTAGGAGTCAACACAGACTAAACTAGTTTTCGCGAGTCGTTTTTCTGATAAATATCTAAAAAGTAAATGATCTACCATTAAAGCGTTTGATAGTATTTAATAAAATATTTTTTGAAAAGTCTGCAAAAGCTTTTGTGCACAGAATTTCATATATGAGCTCATACAGATAAACCAATTCATTATAGAGAACATGAAGAGAAATAAATTATGGTTTACTATCAATTCATTTGACTTGTAATAATCTGTTGTTTCTTTATTGCCCTCTTCCCATAAACGTTTTGAAAAGTGGAACGAAATTATCAACTCGGATCAAATCGGACTTTTTGAGCTTTCTTCGACCCAGTCTATTTCTTCACCTTTTGCAGAAAATTTCGTAGGAAAATGGCAGATTTTTTTATAGCAAGATGCTTGGAATTCTAGAGATGAAGCCAAACAAGTTGGTAAAAAGTAAACAAAGAGTGATTGCATTTTCGCAAAGTCACAAGAACCAAGAAGGAAAGTAAACATGCAGCTTTAAAACTATGCCTTTGGGTATTACACTTTATGTTGTGTACATTTGCTAATCCTCCTTTCACTTTGGTTAATGATAAGCTCGAAATTTTCATATGGTACATTGTTCTACTGGTCAGAGTCAAAGAACATTAGAAGCGAGGAAGTGGGAACGACAGGCAGCAATCTGTCTTCCACTTCCTTTTCATTTCCTTTGAGTTTTCTGTTCTGATGGGAGATGAACAATTAGGCGAAAGCAGTGCAGAAAATATATTCTGAACAAGCAGTTTAGAAATGTTATCATCAAACACTATTCCAAGAGATGTCTTTACAAAATACATTTGAAAGCTCATCGTTTTCTGCGTGTTTCTCATTTAGCAAACCTTTATAGCTTATCCTCATATTAAATTCCAACAGACTAATTCGCTTATTAGTAAACATATTTTAAGATTAGGAACAAAAGAACAAAATACTTATCAAAATATAGGACAGATTGTGATTTTATTTCAAAAATGATTGAGCAGCTTTTATCGATTAATTGAATAAGCACATCTGCTAGAACATTAACAAATGATACTCCTTTTGAATATCTTCGATTCAACTAGATACAATAAATATTACAGTGAATCGTTTCTAATTCGAAGTCATGGCATAGCTTTCAAGCTTCCAATTTTCCCAAAAGAGAAGAATCCCAAAACAATATATCTCCCTCTTGGGCAAAATAAATTTTACTGCCTTTAATCGGCCTCCAACCCGAGTTCAACTACACGAGAAAGAACTGAGTTACGAGAAATATTGACCCAAGATTCAATGAGGGAAGGGAAACCCTAGAAAAGGAAAGAAGTGAGCACCGAACACCGAACACACCATACTCCATCAACAAGTCGACGTGGTAGTCCATTCGGAATTGGAGGAATGCTATTTTATTGTGCTCTCGCTTAACCTCCCACTCAGCTCAGCGTCACTGCTACGTTGCGGAAACGAAGTGACGAATTAATGACATTCTCTTCATGAAATGAAACGAATGGAGTGATCAATTTACGAGATGAGATGCGAATTGATTGCTCTTAAAATATTTAAGAAGAAGATAGGCACGTACACGTGTAGTAGCGACCTCTTCTCGTAGATAATAAACAGCAACTTGTAGATAATGAAATCTGATGGATTTGAATCATTATCATTATGTGAAAGTAGAATTATGTCAAAACTGCTTTTCATTTTATTACACATACAGGTTTTAATTAGTTTTAAAAGAATCTGAGTGATGAGCAATGACTTTCATGAGCAAAGTTTGTGAGAAAAAATTAATTAAGTTTTATGAATTAACCGTATGAAATTAAATGCAAATGAGACTGGTCTTTAATAGTAAAATTCAGATTAAATTATGGAAAAAGTTTAAATTTACTAACCTATTTAATTTCTCTGAGCTTGTTCCTCTCCTCCTTCCCAACAGGTCCTTCACCTCGTTTGTCCTAGATAATTGCGTTGGCAAGATTCTCAAAGAGACTCTCCACTTTTCTCTACTTTTGTAAGACTTTTATCAAAATTCCACTTTTTCCTCTACAAAGCGAAGTTTCCCACGATCCAATTTTTTATAGTTCACTTCACCAACTATGACTACACCTACAGCAAGTCACAGTTCTCGAAAGCATTTACTAGAAACTAGGTTGATATCTTTCAAGTGTTAACTTTAACGCATTGTCGTTCCTTGTTATATTTAATGATCATAAATCATCATAATATGATCAGAGAAAAGTTTCTTTTTACTTTCACTTGTCACAGTTCTTGTTCTCAAATTCATTACTACTTCTTAATAGTCCATTCGGCTCCATTGAAATTGAATGCGAGAATAAACAAAGTTGTTGACGAAGTATTCTCAAAAAAGTTCTTAAGTATAATCACAATTTACAGGTAAAATAATCACATTTAAGACAACTCCTCTAAAAATTCGCTCCTGTTAGGCTTGTTTATTCTCAAGAGACACAGTTTGTATTTGGCAAATACTATTTTTGTATTCTAAACTTGAGACTTGAGACTGACACCTGAAGACTTTCACTTGAAATTGTTATTGCAATTACTGCCAGTTTGTATTACTTTTGTTTAAACTTGACATGGTATTTTGATCGTCATGCATGCATTCTTCTCGTCAGACCTTCCATGGACAGCTGCCACCTGTAAAAAATAAAAAATCTTTATCCGAGCCAACTTATCAAATAAACTGATTCAACACATGTTCCGTGTCAAGTGACAAAAACGCGAGTTTTACTTGCCACTACGGTCAACAACGAGGGATATGAAACCATCACCACCTAAGAATCAGGTAACACCTCCACAAATAACCAGTTTTCGTCCCTGTCGGTGTTGTCATTCTCACGATCCTCTCTTCTACCTGACTTTCTCCAAAAACATTAATTTTATCCTGACTTTTTTATAGATAAATAAAACAAACAAGAGAGTGACGACGAGCTATCCTTTTAACCAAGAAGCTCTAGCCAAAACCATAACTTTTTACAGTGTACCTGACTGTATGGGACCCTATTAGAGACAAAATAGCTTGTTGCTGTTGCTCTTACTTCCAACCACTTCAATAAACTTTTTCCTGTACATTTACAGGTAACAATCATCAATCCTTTTCAGGAGCAACTTTCTCTTTAAACAACCTGACGTCTACTCTACCTCCTCTACTTGACTACAATGAGGCTACACTGAGCACGTTTCCCTCTTGCAAACGAGAAACGTACGGAGATCGTCAGGAGAAATTCTCCCCTGTTATCTCATTTCCTCCAGTTCCACTTGCCAAAATAAAACTAACTGTTGGGCTGATGATTCTCGCGGAGGAAAAGGGAGCTCAAGCTCTGGGAGCTTTTCCCTCCTCTGTGGAAGTAAAATAGGTAGGTGTACGATAGAAAAAACCTTTTCAGAAAATGAGACAATATCCTACATTCCCTCAGTGAGTTCGCTACGTAGGAAGATGAGAGAATGAGAGTGCAACCACCACATCGCAAAAGCAACGCGATCCCATCACCGTCACTGGAGTACTACTGCCGCTCCTGCTCCAGACTAACGTTCCACTTCAAGAGGAAGAAGAAGAAGGAAAAATGTAACACGAAAAGCTCGTTTTTCAAAAGAATAAAAAAAGAACAAGCAAGTTGGTCGTGCATGGATCGTAGATGGAGAAACGTGGAATGTCGCTGGAAATTCTATAAGGAAAAGAGCCCGATCATCACGATGTTGATGTTGATGATGAGACTATGGTCGAGAGATGCTATATAGTTCAACGGGGGAATAGAGATCGCTCTTGTGGATAATATTATGCAAGTGTTATAGAAGACATCATAAGCAATTGGATGCTGCTCTATTCTATAGAGGTTCCCATCTACAACTTGCTGCTGGCCTAGCTTTTACCAGAAACTAGCAAGGGAACTTGGATTTTAAGTTGGACTCATAGATTCGGACAGAATCAGAGGAGTTTGGTTGGGCAGAGAAAAAAAATGAAAGTTGAAATTGTGCTTTCTCCTTTCCTCGGCTATTTTCATGGAGAATAGTGTACAAGTCGTGCCAGGGAACTGATGAATGTAAGCATGTAAACTATAGTGTTTATGTATGAATACACATGTTTCATAAAACCTTCCTCTCTCTACTATCAAAAAATCAGAAATGCTCGAGCTCTCTCGTACTCTGACAACTTTGTTGGTGAACCCTGGACACAACTAATTTTACACTTTTTATGGCAACAAATACGAGTGCTCACACGCTATTAGCTTAATTTAAAAACTGGGCGAAATAACAATGGGGAACAAGAGGAAGAGTGTAAGTAAAGAGAAGCCAAAGCCTATGTCCGTGTTAGTGGTGGCCGTGGTATGAAACCAAACCAGAACTACTTTCACGGATAAGCATAAAACGCATGCACAAAATTCCACTCTCATCCACCCTTTCTCTTTTTAACTAGTGTGAAGGAAATAATTTGAAAGGAAAACTTTGTTTCAGGTTATTGCTTAGGCATGTATATTTGTACTTGTTTCCATTTGCAAAGAGTTTTTACGAACTTTGCGAAAAATCGCTACTTTCTCCTACGCTGATGTGACTAATGTATGCAAGTCATGAATTGGACTTTGTCCTATAGTGCTTTTGTAAGGTCAGTCGACCATTGTACAAAAGTTTAACATGACGATTCACTTTCACTAACGCTTGTTCATACTCTATTATAAAAGTAATTCCAAAGTCAGGTCTTTATTGACTTCAACTATGCAAGAAAAGTTGGAGTACGAAGCCTTCGAAACTGTACGTCTTTCTTAAATATATAGTTGCAGATAGAAAGTAAAACAAAGGAAATTGAAAGTTTGTCAATGGAAAAACTATACAGCTTTTATATTGCATTGTCTCTCCCACATTCACTCAGGTTGCTCACATTATCTTCCAGATTTGTATTTTATATAGTTCCACTGATACATACGTGCTAGCGTGTTTCCACGTAGGAAATACTTGTTGCAGGGAACGCATATTATCCAATCATTATAGGCGTGTGTGTAACGTCATGAGAGAATGCGATGAGGCGGAGAAAATTGACATTGTCAGATTGAAGCTAATATAAAAGTTTGGAATATAATGAGCGTAGATTCGTCGACCGGTAATGAAAGGAAAATTAGACAGTGAAAAGCGGCGACGCTGCCACTTTGTGACAATACACTGAAATATCCATCAAATGCACAGCTTGATAATCAGAAAGGAAACGGATTGTAACGACTAGATTATAATGAGTGACATTTTCATCATTTCAAAAATATCTAACCTAATTATACTGATGGGAGTAGAACGAAGCTAGGACTAGTGAAAGTCAGAAAAAAGGTGTAACTGGAGCGATAACAATACCGAGTTAAACTCATCCGACTTACAGGGGGAAATTCAATTACGCTTTCAAGTAAATTGGACTGCAAAAGGGATGACACATCTCTTCAAAAATACATGATTCGGTTAAAGTTTGATGCTGCCAAACCACCCGATGTGCTCGTTAAACGCGGAATTTAACTTGGGAATTATTTACAAAACTCTTTTGGAAGTCTATTGAAATAGCTCGAATTGCTAGAAGCTGACTGGCATAATTAATATCACATTTCAAAGAGTATCATCTAAATGGCATTATACATTTTATGCATTTGGCTTTCCGGGAAAGTCTTTCCCTTGGTACAAGTCAAAAAACCGTCCCTTAACTAACCTAATTATTTCTTCGGTGGCTTAACTTTTGCTCTAAGAAAATTAAATTCAAATTTATCCAAACAATTTATAAAAATGATGGAATGAACAGCTTTCTTGAACTTTGTTCAAGGCAGGCTCATATAAAAAGACTACAGAGTACAATGATCTTTCACCATTTATTGACCCAAACAGCAGGCCAACCAAGTTAATCTGTTTTAAAGGATTCCTCTGTCTCGCCTTTCCTTCTTCGTATTATACGTAACGTATGCCTTCATGCCTTGGCAGTCCTTGACAGTAATAATGAGCCTGAACCATGGAAGCTGAAGTAGAGCAAAAAAATTGTACTGCCATCCTTTTTAAGCAACATTTCTTTTCGTTGCGTTAAGTATGTTTCTGCTTTTTCTAAATTTTCTCTCTTATTTCTTGGCAGAAAAGTGACTTCTAGAAAGCAGTAAGTAAAAGTAGACAATTCATGAAAGCAAAAAATAAAAGGAATGTTATCTCTGGAGAAAACTACTTTTATCTTAAAAATAAAACTTGATTCGTTCAAAAGACACCATTTCATTTTCAGCTTTCTTCAATATAATTTCTCTCTGAGTAGGTTCATCCCGTCCTACAAAATGAATTGAAGACAAATGGGAAAACAAGTGGTGAAATGACCGAGTTCTCCCCCACGATGTCGAGTTCGCAATCATGTAGCAAAAATCTACACATGTTGAGCATGTGGATACGAACGTAAATGTTACTTTTTCATTCGCTTTGTCGCTTTATGAATTCCCCCAAAAATGCTGACGACATATCACAAGCATTTATATAACTGACAATGATCTAGTGTGAATCTGTTACGCAATATAACATTACATACTGGGGGCCTACAGTAGAAATCTTCAAGAATTGGGACAACTCTGTTTTCACAAAGTATGATAACAGGCACATATGCATATCAAGAAAATGTAACTGTTACACAAAATGGTCTAGTCACCCACTTATTATCATTCATTCATGTTAGCCATATTTTTGGCAGAATCTCGTCACGGCACTGAAATTTATGGAAGAAATTTTACTACAAGAATATTTACGGTTTTCAAAATCTTTCTCAACTTCATCGGTAATCTCGGGAGAATTCTCAAGCTTATTGTCGAATTGGTTTTAACGATTCATAAATCAATCGTGAACTAATATAAATTATCAAAAATTATTTATTGAAAAATGCCCGAAAATAAAATAACCACGAGTGATTGGAAATTTTGCAGTCTAATTTTAGCTGTTTCATGAACTCGTGTTAACGGCAAAACCGTTAGAGATAGAAAAAGAACTCCTCATGCCTCAAACGTTTGCGATTTAAAACCAGTTTCTGCCAGATTTGACCACATGCCACCACAACACAAAGAACAAATATGTGTACATTTTCCTCTATAAGAACAAATATGTGTACATTTTCCTCTATTTTCTTTCCCATTTTATAGTATTCATAGCGTATTCAGTTTATTGTAATGCAATTTTGTATTTACTCTATCTCAGAAATTCCATCCAAGTATTATTCTCAAAACTGAAGATTTCATTTCAATAACACGTTTCCACAGTGTGTTCACAGTTCACCAAAGAATTTCCAAGTTGTGAACGTGAGGTACATTGGAATTGGGAAAAAAAAGTATGAATTTTGACTCTATTTTTGTGTATACACCTAAGAAAAGGAAAATAAACAAGTCAGATTGATAGCTTAAAGCTTAGGAAATAAGAATAGGATGGATTACATTCGTTCTGTAGAGACAACACGTACGATTAGATGGTTACGTAGTTGAATACAATTCTACATGATGAGCTACAAAGAGAAAACAAAAACAATTCAAGTCTACTCATTCCTGTTCAAATAAAGCAAAATCGTTCCACTTACAGAAAGAGTTGAGAAAAGCGAAGAAGTTTTTAGTTATTTATAATAGCGAATGCTAAAGTAATCACTTTGCATGAAGTGGAGAATGAACATAAACATCGTTTATATGAAATTATTGATTTCTTTACAAAGTTTGATAATAACTTTGCCGCAAATCATGCTATTATATCATTTTTAATAATAATCAAAATAAATATCAATCATCGACATGTCTTCATCCTTAAGTAAGAAGCAACAGTCTGCTTTAATTTTAACCCGCGCTACCGTCTACCGACATCGTTATTACTGTCGATGTCACCTTTCGATTTCTATAGCGTTTCTCTTCACAGCAACATGGCTACTAGGATTATCAAGACCGAACACGACTTGGATATAACGGATGCATATCTCAACATTTTGAGAGCTGCTATTTCCCACTTTCGCCGGCACAAATATTAGTACTACGAGTGCAGTATTCATATAAAAAGTAACTAGACGATGTGAGTAGTGCTTCTCTAGTCTAAACGGTATGATTCTAAACTCTGCTTACAATTTCGAACTCCAATTGTCATTTTGGTCAGTTGTAAAGAAATAAGCGAAGTGTGTCCCAACTCCTAAGTGACATCTAATGATTTTATTTTCACTCATATATATTCTTAGAAGACAAAGTTCAATGTTGTCTAAAACGTGGACTGATTAAACCTTGCTTTTACTCTCATTTTGCCTTCACTTTACACCACATTAATTGAATCATGTACAAGTTTTATGGTCTATTTACACCTTATCTGTAAATAGATTAATAGTTTAGATAGAGATTGGCTGAATTTGATTTGGAATAGAGTGCAAGCGATCACATCCTCTTATTCCCCTCACATAGTAATCTTATCAGAAGAAAGTGTAACACAATCAGCTTGAGGCTAGATCTGAAGAAAGGTAAGAAGGGAAAGGAAAGACTCGCATTTTGGAGCAAATGAGATAAATTGATTCCGAGAGGAAGAACGCGCATGACATGACAGTTTAAGAACGGTAATCAATCAAGTATGCCTTATAGAAATTTTATTAACCTTTAATGCGTACCTATTTATATACTTGACTTTTCCTTTGTCACATAATCCTTGAACTAGAGAGTCCGCGAAAGTTTTACCCTATTCATGTTCGAGGTTACGAGTTAAAATTTCAACTTCACTTGTTTTTCATTCAAAACAATTTACTTTCACTGGAATCATCACACTTTCTGAAGAGAGCATCGTTTACAATGCATCTGACAACCGATACACAATTCATATCATTCTCCCAAAAACTTTTTTTTGATGAATCAATAATATCATTGAATTGTAACCTGAATTGTTTCAATATGAATCGCATAAACACATTATCTTAAACTTCCTTGAAGCAAAATGCACTATCACAAAACACAGACATTCAACACGACTCACGATACCTTCGCCATTTCTCAAGAAGCACACAAATTGCATGTTTTCCACATTTTCTTTAAATACACTTTCAACAGCCGGACAGGAAATGAGGAAGAGAACGGGGAGCGAGAGACAAGTACAGTTTAAAAGTGACAAGATGGTATGCTTTTTTCGCATACACTTTTTCATCAACAAACACCAACCACCAAACTACAACCCGATATTTCGAATGCAAACAGTCGGCGGACAAAAATTGCCTCTTTCTCCAAAAAATGGTCTCAAGGTGTGCTTCCGATCTGACACTGTTTCACACTAAATAAGGAATACATAGTAATCTGAAATAACCAGCATTTCACAATAGGATACGGAATGGCTACCACTTCCTTTTTGCCATCCTGTCTTCTCGCTTCTCCAATGCTTAATTCGATGTCGTCCTCTTCAAAAAAAAAATTCAGAGAAAACAACGAAACGCTTTAGGAGTAGAACGCAGAACACTCTCACAACTTCGATATTCAGCGTCTATAGTAAACTTGTAGATTATATTCGGAGGCATCTCGGAATCATCACCCAACACGTCTTTCCATTTCCCTTTTCTTTCTGTCTCTAAAAATTTTTATGCAAAATATTTTTCCGACTCGTTCTTACACTTTGGTAGAATCGGGTGATAAGAGCCAACAAAAATGTACTATTTTCTTCTCGCATACGTATATACATCTGATATACCACAATTTAGCCGGTATATTGCAAATTGGTTGAAATGCTTTATTCTCCGTAGTGTATGCAGTTTCAAACTGATTCTGCTTTTTTCGAGTTTCATTTGGATCTTCATAATGGAACAGTTTTTTCTTTACAAAGCATTACATACACATTGCGATTTACAATAATAGGCTTCCCTTTTACTTCCGCCCATTGGCTTCAGCTGAACCTAGCTCTGCTTCTAGCTACCCCTATTCACAGACTAGCTTCCTGTTATTTTGTCCCATTTCGCTTGACAAACATCGTATGAATGAAAAAGACGTTATTACCTATTCCATTATTATTAGTAGATAGAATTTCGAATTCCCACGCAAATAAATAATCGTAACGAAACCTGGTTATAACAGAAATATCTTTTATAATTCTTCCAAACCGAAGCGTTCGTTCCACGGTGTCATTTCAAGCGATTCGAACCCCAAGGAGGATGGAATATTAATGGAATGACTTTCATCGTCATCTTCATATTTTTGTATTTATGAAAATTTAATTGTGCAAAGCTCAAATGCAATCCAATTTTATAAACGATTTCGTAAGAAAGGATAATTTATTTCTAGCAAATGAAATGGGAATAACTTAAAAAATATCTTTCTTCCTTCATTTCTTTCAAACCATTGTTATCATTATGATCCATTGTATATTATTACGGAACGGTAGAAGTTGACGTGATGAAACGCGAAACGAAAATAGGAGAAAACAAAATAACTCTTTTTAGTCAGTCGAAACAAGCTACTCCAAAGCAGAAGTATATTCCTTGAAGGAAAAAAAGGATTTCCACGTTTGAAAGTTGGCGTTACGATGATGAAATGGGGAGCCATTTAAGAGCTTGGTTAAAGGGATAAGCTTTATGCTCGCATCTCAACTATTTGACTACACAGCTTTCAAAAATAGGAACGACGATAGGAAACTGTGACGAGGATTAGGAGGTTGTTGATGATGATATCGCTGGGATGTTGAGTAAGTTCTGTGAGCGTTGTGCATTGTCTGGCTCAACTGTAAACGTTAGTCAGTTTTTGGTTGGAATTCTTTGGAAGAAATATGCTAGAGAAAGAAGGTATACTTTAGATACAGAGACAGAGGGAAATGTGAGTTATGTGGAGGATGAAAAATTGTGCATTTGCAAATATACAATGAGAATACAGCGGATCAAAATTCGCATCTTAATATTTTCCCAGTGTGTATTCCACTCGGTTTGTTTGATTCAGCTCAAGAAACGTATCTTGTTTTAGTTCTGAAGACGAGATGTTATATATCATTAATGGAAACGTACAATTGTATCACTTTCCATTGTAGTTTTCTACATGTTTTTGAAAGGAAGAAAATAGATCCGGGTATTAGTGTCGAGTAACCAGATTACCTATAAAGAACTCATTCCATTATAAGTCTTTTGATAAAACTGATCAGAAGTACGCAGTAATAATGAGCTCATAATTTACTGAATTAGAGTGGGCGGAGACAAACCCGTAAAATGAATATGATCGCACGAAAATGGGAGTGAAATGTTTGTTTTTATAGAAATTGTTACATCATATTTTAATGATCATCCCGATGACTAATATTATATTCAGCTTAAAAATCTCCGCTTGCTAATTAACTAAACTATTTTTATCTCCCAATGCGCAATGTCATCTAAAAGCTACCAGAAGACTAAGTGAAAATAAAAGATTTTCCTGAATTTGTCAGGATTCACCCACATGGTTTCACTGAATTGGTTTCGATTACGGGGTCCATATCATATAATATGCAACACAAAGTAAAAGCCCTTGTGAATTCACTGCAAAGTACTCTACATAAATTTTAGAAATTTTTTGCTTTCTCCATGATTATTGTTTTTATTCCGCACACAATGCGAGCGGAAATATCTCTTTCTTTCTCTCATCTCCTCTGTGGGTAATGATGGTTAGCTTATATTCAGCAGACAACAAGCATTATCTTGCATAAAGCACATCCGTTGAATACAAAAAACGTCAAGTTTGAAAAAGAAATGGAAACTTTTTATGTATCCCACAGGACATGCTATACCGCTACGTAGTTTTCGGGTATTTTTACAAAAGCCCACCAGAGTAGACTCATTGTTAGTTACAGCAATAATCCTTCAGTTAGTTGTACTCTTTTCTGGGCAATAATCCATAAAAGTATGTAGTACTTTTTTAACATCATCACCATAAAAAGCAGCGGTGGATAGTAAAATAATATAGTTAACAGTTTACTAGGATGAAAATGAAAAACGAGAAAACAATGCAAATAGGTATGGAGCATGCCTTTACCCCGAAAGGTATTTCGTTTTAAAACCCGCTGTACAAAAAGAATTTTCTTATTAAATGTCAGCATCATGTAAAAACGATAATCAAATTTTATAGTCCTTCCTGTTTTCTTCATTTAGCCGCTCTGGAATATCGCAGTTCGTAATACTCAACATGAATATGAAAGGAAAAGAATAGTATTTTATAGGACATAATTTCTATCAAAATCCAACCCGAAATCATGATAGATGCGTAGGGAAAAGAGGAAATATGAGACGTCTATTTGGCTTTTGACTCATTTCCTTTCCGTGAGCGAACGTGGAAATGAGCAGATCCTCTTATATTAGAATACAACTACCGACGAAATAATACTGATGGTATAGAATTTTTTAGAACTTCTAAAAATGTTTGTCAACATAAGCCTTGCCAAGTTTTTCGCTTCGCAATACGACCAACTTGTAAAACGGGTAATTCATACGCGGTTTACAATATTCGCATCCATTTATAGGGAAATCTAATATGATAAAATGTATGCGCCCCAATGCCCAGTAATTCGTGAAGTGAGTGGATGAGAAAGCAAGTGGAAAATAAGAGATTCTTTTGCCACTACTCGCGAATCTACTTTCTGTGGTCTATTCTATCAAGTGTAAGAAAAGCAATCATGAAATTTGATCAGCCAAGAGAAGATCCGTTTAAATGAAAAAATATATGAGCAAAGCCAGCAACTTATAAGTCATGACAGTAGTATTTTATTGTCAATCCTCTCTTTTATATTTACATACATATCTGAAAAGCAAAGTACAAAAATGGATGTTCTGGAAAAATTTCTTGCCCTATACTTAAACCACAATAACATACTTAATTTTACCTGCTTTACAAGCAATATGTAATGGTCTAATACACATTTGATTTGCACAATTAAATATGTGGTCAGATAAATTATTTAAGTGTTGTCAGAAAACAAACTACAAACACCTAATCACGACGGTCAACCATTCATTAAATTAAACTTTGGTTTGGAGCAATGTTTTAAACTGAATAAATATTAATAAATACAGATTTGCCCTGTAACAGGGCCCCTGTTTACTTTGATGTATAAAAATCAGTAATCTATTAATAATTAATTAAATTATGATTGACTTGACATAGCATTCAATAGCTATCAAAAAAATGGCAATAAAATTAAAAATTTTCCAGTCCCCATTAAAATCTGCTTGTAATAAATTGCTTTAGTTGAAAAGCACTGTTTAACTTAATAAAAACTTATCATGGTTAAGAAAATCACAAAATATTAAAATTTGCCCTGAATTCGCTATATATTACAGTAGTTTAGGTGAGTTTCTAGTTCTGCATGTTACAAAAATATTGCTCATGATAA